>WOXC01006252.1:0-172922 GCA_011680675.1 Gymnobelideus leadbeateri
CCTTTGCCATTTGAGCTAGTTTATTTTTTAAGGTGTTGTTTTCCTCAGTCAGGCTGTTGACCCTCATTTCATACTTTTCCTGCATCCTTCTCATTTCTCTTTCTAATTTTTCCTCCACTTCTCTATTTGATTTTTAAAGTCCTTCTTAAGGTCCTCTATGGCCTGCAACCCACTCATGTTTTCCCCTGGGGCTTTTGGAGCAGGACTTCTGACCTCACAGTCCTTTTCCCGCTCTATGCCCCCAAAATAGGAGTCTAGGGTTGCATTTTTCTGTTTCCTTTGCCTTGGCATGTTGCCACTTAATTGCTTGACTTTTGGGCTTGTTGCCACACTATGGCTTTAAGGCCAGCTAGAGGAATTTTCGTCCCGAACGTGTGGGGGGCAACTTCCGTTTCTGGTAAGCTGTAAACCTACCCACAACTTCCACCCTAGATCACAATCCAGATCCAGGGAGGTTAAAGCAAGAGCGATTACCCCCCAAGACTGATCGCTGGATCTCCCCACGATTTGTAGGCTGGGAGCCGGAGCTGCCTCTGAAAACTACAAAATGGCGTGTCTCCTCAGCGGCTTCTAGCCCTCAGGGGAGGGAGCTGACGCATTCCCCAAATACAGGTCCCAAAGTCCATAGGACACTAACCTCTTACGTTGTCCTAGGCATGTCTATGTTGATAATTCTGGATTTGCCACAGCTGCTGGTGTTCTGGGGTTCCTCCAGCTGGCTGCTGGCCCTGCCGCCCTGGGGCTAAAACCTCGGCTCACACAGACCTGGGCTCGGCTCCTCGGCTGGGCTCCTGCCCTCTGCGCTCTGCGCGTTGCTGGCTCCCAGACCTCCGCGCTGGTCCTTCCTGCAGGGCTTCTGGGCTGTCCTCAGTGGGAGGTTAGCTTCTCTGTGTCGTTCTGTGGGTTCTGGGGCTCCAGAAGTTGTTCAGAGTCCTTTTTTACATAGTTTGTGGGGAATCTGGGGGCAGAGAGGCTTGGACGAGCTGTTTCTACTCCGCCATCTTGGCTCCGCCCCCAACTTTGCTCCTTTTTCATACAGGTCTAATAGACCTTTCCTATTGACCTAAGTAGTCTTTGGCATTTGTGAGTTGGTAAGTCTGGAAACTACCACAGATGCAAGTGATTCAGTCCCTTGAGTCCTGTTCTATGCCAGCATGGCCCATGCTAGACTGTGCTCTTCTCTCAGGTTGGTGCAAGAGACCTTTCCACCATGTTGTCTTGGTTTGGAAATTTGTTTCACCGTCATTTTGTGGGCTCTGCTGGTCTAGAATTTGTTTAAGGTCATTTTTACAAGTATTTGTAGGAGTTTGAGAGAGATCTTAAGCAAGTCCCTGCTTTTACTCCTCCATCTTTCTTCCACCTGGCAAACCACTCCAGTAGCTTTGCCAAGAAAACACCAAATGGGGTCATAGAAAGTTAGACATGACTGAAACAACAACAATTCTGTAATTTATTCCCATAAAACATTGATTAATCTGTTGGCATGGTGTTGTGAGGGCTAGTTCATGAGGTTTCAGATGTATTTCTCCACTTCACCAGAAGTCAGCCCTATTTGACTTCTGCTTTCACTCTTCTGTCCCTGTGTACTTTTAGAAAGAAGTCTATTAATGGTCTCTATGTTGTCATTTTATTCTTTTCTTTTGTTGTTGTTTTGTTTATCTTTTCCTATATTTCATTTTTGCTTCTAGCCAACCAAATGTATTGTTTAGCACTTAGATTCCTTGGAGATGACAGGCTCCTAGCTCTTTACAGAAATGTGTGACCCACTATGAAAGGACTTGACAAGTTTCTCAAATGTCTGCTGACTAACATTTTTGGATATTTTTCAGTTTCTTCATTGTGGTGACTGGACAGAAATTGGATGTTTGGTTAAATATCTCAAAGAAATGGTTCTAAAGCAATGCATTTACTTCTAATTATTTTCCATTTTTAAGAGTTGTGATTTCTTTAAAGAGGTCGAAGTGACATTCCTGCAATCAAAAGCAATTTTTTTCATCTTTTATCCCTAATCGTTCCTTTATATTTAGTCTTTGTCTTCAAACTTTATTCTAACTAGATGATTACCTCACTACACAAAGACAACTAACTGTTGCTTAATTAACTCTTGTGTTGGTAATCAGTTGTTTAGTGGTTCCTTTTCATCTCCTCTTACTTTCTCCTAAACCCTCTGAAATCTCAATTTAAATTCATCATTCAGAGGGATATTGCCTTCCTCAAAGTTAACAATCATCTTTTAACTGATAGATCCTTCTTCTTCTTTTTTAACAAATGCTTTATTAACTTCTGGTTTACATCATTCATTTCCACCAGATTTTGAGTTACAATTTTCCCCCATTTTTTCCCTACCCACCACCCCAGAATAGCAGTCCCACTAGATATCCCCTCATCCAATCTGTTCTCTCCCATATCTTCTCCCATACCCCCTTTGACTTTGCCATTAGGGCAAGGTGAATCTCTGAGCCCCAATGCCTGGACATCTTATGAAATATTTAATTTTAAAGCTTTGATTTTCAGATCCTTTCCCTTCCTTCCTTGTCACCCACTCCGTCTGAGAAGATAAGCAATTCAGTATGTGTTGTACATGTATAGCTATACAAAAGATTGCCATAGTAGATATATTGTAAGAAACTGCTTATCTTTCCCTCCCACCCATCTCACCTCCCACCTGGTCCATTCCCTACTTTGATCCTGCCCCTCTTTGATAGTGGGTACTTCCAACCTCCCCTCCCCTCAGAATGCCCTCCCCTACTTCATCCCTCCTCTCATCCCTCTTTCCCCTACTCTCCTGCAGGGTGAGATATCCCATTTAGTCTCTATGTGATTCTCTCCTTGAGCCAACTTCAATGAGAAGATGGTTTTGCCTTTTTGCCTTCCTGTTCTTCCTCTCCCCTGCAACTACTTCCCCTTGCCTCTTCTACATGAGATAGTTTACCCTACCCTGTCTCTCCCTATCTCCTCTTGCCACTTTCCTCTCTCACCTCTTAACTTCACCCTGTAAGAATCATCCCTTCCCATCAAATTCAACTGTGCCCTCTATCCATGTATACCTGTAAACATATGCCCATATAGCCTTCTTCAATTATTTTCATAATGAGAAAGGTTTCATTAGACACAGTTATTGTTTTTCCATGTACGAATGTAAATAGTTCAACTTTGATAAGTTCCTTTTGATTTCTTTTCCTTGATTACCTTCTCAGGCATCTCTTGCTTCTTGTGTCTGGATGTCAAATTTTCTATTCAACTCTGGTTTTTTCCTCAAGAGTGCTTGAAAGTCCTCTATTCCACTGAATGACCATATTTTCCCCTGAAACAAGACACTCAGTTTTGCTGGGTAGGTGATCCTTGGCTTCAATCCCAGCTCTTTTGCCCTCTGGAATGTCATATTCCATGCCCTTTGATCCCTCAGTATAGAAGCTGCCAGGTCCTGTGCTATTCTGATTGTGTTTCCACAATATTGAAATTGTTTCTTCCTGGCTGCTTGTAGTATTTTCTCCTTGATCTGGGAGTTCTGGAACCTGGCTATAATATTCCTAGGAATTTTCTTTTTGGTATCTTTTTCAGGAGGTGATGTATGGATTCTTTCAACCTCTATTTCCCCCTCTGGTTCTAAAACATCAGGGCAATTTTCCTTGAGAATTTCTTGAAGGGTGATTTCTAGGTTTTTTCTTTGATCATGGCTTTCAGGTAGTCCAATAATTTTTAAATTATCTCTCCTTGATCTATTTTCCAGGTCAGTGGTTTTTCCCATGAGATATTTCACATCGCCTTCTAATCTTTCATTTGTTTGGATCTGCTTAACAGCATCTTGCTTTCTCATAAAGTCGCTAGCTTCCATTTACTCCAGTCTAACTCTGAAGGAATGAATCTCCTCAGTGAGCTTTCGAGATTCTTTTTCCATCTGGAAAATTCAGCTTTTTAAGTCATTCTTCTCCTCACTGCCTTTCTGAGACTCTTTTGCCATTTGAGTTAGTCTATTTTTTAAGGTGTTATTTTCCTCAGTCAGGCTGTTGACTGTCATTTCATACTTTTCTTGCATCTTTATCATTTCTCTTCCCAGTTTTCCCCCCACTTCTCTTATCTGCTTCTTAGGGTCCTCTATGGCCTGTAGCCAGCTTGTATTTTCATTTGGGGCTTTTGGTGCAGGAGTTCTGACCTCACAGTCCTCCTCCATGCTTTGATCCTCTTTGCCCCTAAAATAGGAGTCTAATGTTGAATTTTTTGCATATTTTGTTTCTTTTGCCTAGGTATGTTGCCACTTAATTACTTGATTTTTGGGCTTGCTGCCACAGTAAGACTCTGCCACCAGAAAGGAGAGCTTCCCCCCATATGTGGGGTCTTCACAACTTCCACAGGTTGGGTGGCCTCTGCAAAGCCTCCACCCAGTCTGGCAAATTGAATGCCCACCCCAAACTCCCCCTTAACCCCCAGACCACAATCCAGATCCAGGCAGTTTAAATCAAGAGTGATTTAAGCCCCAGACTGATTTCTGAGTCTTCCTACAGTTCACAGACCAGGAGCTAGAGCTGAAGCTGCAAAATGGCTTCTGTGTAGTGTTTCTTCAGCGGCTTTGCTTTTTGCCCCTGGGGAGGAAGCTGACGCGTTCCCCAAATACTGGTCCCAAAGTCCATAGGGCACTAACCTTTCACTTTGTCCTAGGCATATCTGTGCTGATAATTCTGGAATCGCCACAGCTGCTTGTGTTCTGGGGTCCCTCCAGATGGCTGCTTGCCCAGCTGCCCTGGGGCTAAAACTGGTACTTACAGGGGCCTGCGGCTCCCAGAGCCCTGCGCTCTCGGTTCCCAGCTTGCTGCGCTGGCCACTCCCTGCAGGGCTGCTGGGCTGTCCTCAGCAGGAGGTTAGGTTCTCTGTGTCATTCTGTGGGTGCTAGGGATCCAGAAGTTGTTCAGAGTCCCCTTTTACATTATTTAGAAGTTGTGTGGGACAGAGCACCTTGGAAGTGCTGTTTCTACTTCGCCATCTTGGCTCTGCCCTCTGACAGATCCTTCTTGACCTCTCAGCAGGCAGCATTTAGCATAGCTGATCACCTCTTTCTGAATACTCTCAGCTCTCTAAGTTTCTTATGACTCTGGACTTTTCCTAATTTTACTCCTATCTGTCCATCTGCTCCTCAGTCTCCTTTGCTTGTTTTTCCTTCATCCATGGCATACCCACTAGCCATGGTTGTCCCCTGAAGCTCTATCTCAGGCCCTCTTCTCTTCTTCCATTATGCAAGTTTACTTGGTGACCTGAATATTTCACATCAGTTCAATTATCATTTTTGTGCCAATGATTCCCAGATCTATATATGTCTAGCCCTAGTTTCTTTAATAAGTTCCAGTCCCATATCACTCAGAATAATTACTTTTCCTAGTAATATATAGCTTCCATAATTTTTCTATAATTTGCCTTTCCCCCATTTGTATTTATATTTTAAAAATGCTTGATCATATGTATCTATATACACTGTTGGGGAAATAATGCTAAGAGCACACAGATGTTTCCTATACAAGCTAGAGAGTACTTAACACCTTTTTAATAAATAGCTCCATGATTTCTCAAAGTAGGGCCCTCTAGACAGATTGTTAATGAGCTCGTGTTGCCTTAAGAGATGTGTTCTTAACTCTCACCCAACCTAACACTGAGATGGGACCTATAATCATCCATCCCCTTGAGAAGGCTCTTCAAAAACCTGATATGAAGAGATGCCATAATGACCACTTGGTTCAGGTCTCACAGGAAGCTTCATTATTTTTTATTGATGTCAATGATCCAAAAGCTGCACTCTACTTAATTTCCTTTCAATGTACTTTTTTGCTATTTGTACCATTATTCTCTGTTCCCTGGAAGGACAGAAGTGAGATCTGACTGGCCTGTGATTCATTAGATTAGAGAAGCAAGTGTGTCTCAGAACAGAAGGAAGGATGTACAAAAACCCAGGGATATCGAATCCTCATCCTGTCTGTGGTGAAACTACTGACTCCTGCTGTGTTTCATTTGTCAGACTTAGAATAGGGGCTGACCCAGTCCCCAGGGCTGTGTGGCTGACAGAGACTAGAAGATCACAAATAACTTTGAAAATATTGATGTGCTAATTGTTCGTAGTTATACTTGGAAAGGTAGATGACATGGTGCATTCCAGAGCCCAGGAAAAAGAGGGACACCTTAATCATACAGAGTTTGGTGGCATTAATTCATAATGATGAGCCTGCTTGAATTCAGCTTTAATGTGGATTAAACCAAGCCCTTTCATACTGCTTATATTGCCTTGGGGAATAGGTGGAGAAGCAAATCACAGTTCTTTGGAAAGAAATAAAAAGGATTCCATAATCCAGGTGCTCTGCATGGTGTCACCTAGGAATGAAAAATAAAAGAATTGACTGAAGAAAGTGAGCACTCAGGCAGCTCACCCCTTTGATAGGAATGCTTTTTTATGTGCAACTCTGTTCCTAGAGAATGCTTATATTTGTGTAACCTTCCTTCTAGGAGTTCTCCATGCAATACCATGGTATTGTACACTATGGGTATACATAGTGCGCAACATACATTTTTGATGAAAGCCATTGTGAGAAATACTTGAAATGTTGGTAAATGTAAAGTTTGAAATATGATAGTTTCCATTCCCTTCCCTTTTATATCACCACTGCATATAAACAACTACATCAAATTGATTGTTTTTATTTTGTTTTTGAGATAATGCTGTAATCTTTTGAAGTGATCTATATGTCCTGATCTTCCTTTTAATATACCACATTATCAAACATCTTTTAAAAAGTCCCTGATCCTGTTTTTAAGCTCCCAAACCACAAGAGAGCTTGTTATAATATATTGTTAAGAATGGTATGGTATAAGAATACAATGGGATATTGCTGTTTTATAAGAAATGATAAATCCAAAGAACCACAGAAAGGCATATGAACTCATAAAAGTTAGTAGAATCAGGAAGATAATACATATAATTACAATAAAGTTAATGGAAAAATAATAAAACTATAAGAATTGTAAAAACCAAGGTTGGTCCAATAAACAAATATGAAAAGTTACCTTCTCCCTTCTTTGTTGAAGAGGTAGAGGCCTAAGGGCATGAAATGCTGCGTACAATACAACTTGGTTGATATATTAGTTTTCCTGAAATGTAATTTTTTTTTCATTTTTTTTTTTATAGGGAATGGATTTTGGAGAGGGGAAGCAAGGAGACATATTCTGAGAAATGTAAGTCACGTAAAAACAAACGTCAATAATTCTTTAATAAAAAAAGACTAGATAATAAGCTGGTTTACTTAATTTACTTATTCAACATACCAATTTCTCTTTCCCCTATCCTTTCATCCTCCCCCCCTCAAAAGAAAAAAACTCTTATTTTGTATAGCTTACATGTTAAACCAGATGTGGCATTTTACTAAAGTTACATTACCTATTGCACAAAAATGAATTCTGCAATGATCAAAACTGGTTCAGAGATGCAATTTTCTCTGGTGGCTATAGTACTTGACCTTCATCTTTATCAGATCAAAATGTCAACATGGATGAAAATGAGCTCACTGAGGACCAATAGTTGATAAGTGGGCATGTTGCAATTTTGTAATTTAAACTCAGGATGGAACCTCAAAAGATAAAATCAATAAAATGGGGGCACCATTAATACATGTATGTCATGATCTCTGTGAAGTAGGAATATAATATGGACTGGAAAAGGAAGGAGATTAAGATCAAAATATGCCATATTCCTGTCCAAGATATTTTGGGTATCCTTTTTTAATTTCATTCTTTGAAATCTTTTTCTTAAGAAAAAATGATTCAATAATTAGAACAAGGAAAAATATAAAAAAACTTTATTAAATATACACCAAATTGAAGTTTCAGAATCATGTGTAGAATTTCCAGTGACATTTAGATGATGGCAATTTCCTTTGGCAGACAATTATGCAGTCCATTAATCTCACTGATTAATCTACCATTACTGATATCTAACTAGATTTTCTATTTTCTCACAGCCATGTCATTACCAATAGATAGCCCATCTTGTTTTAGCATGAATGAGTTTCCTCCATCACTTATGCCTTCCTAATATTTATCATATTCATAGACACTCAATAAATATTTATTGAATGAATAAATGGCACAAGCTTCCCCTTGAGGAGCTTATTGTCTAGTATTATACATATATATGCATAAGTACTTATATTTAAGATAGACATACATAGATATGTATGCTTATATGCATATAAACAGAAAATAGATTTGTAATCTAATCATATATATATATATAATACATGTATACATGCAGAACATATAAGCATCATCATATTGTTGTTTTTCAGTCATTTTTCAGTCATGTCCAACTTTTTATGATCCTATTTGGGGTTTTCTTGGCAAAGACATTGGAGTGGTTTGCCATTTCCTTCTCCAGTTCATTTTACAGATATGGAAACTGAGAGAAACAAGGTTAAGTGACTTGCCCAGGGTCTCATAGCTAGTACATAACTCCAGGTCCAGCATAGTATTCACCATGCCACTTAACTGCCCAGATATCACAATACTAGAAATATTAAAGATATGTGTGATGAAGTATTTGTAGATTTAACTTCAGGATATGCACTTTGGGTTAGGAAGATAAAAGGGATACATTTGGAAAGAGCAATTTTTAAGTTTTTCTTACACAGAAGACAGTGTTCAGCTCTACTTCAACAAATCTGGAAATTCAGAACCTGTTTCAGTCTTGATATATCTGTATTAGGTATGATTTATTGAAATCACTTCTTTATGGATATTTGTTTTTTTGAAATGGTTATCAAAATATATATATATATATATATATTTAGTTTACATCATTCATTTCCACATGATTATGAGTTACAAATTTTCTCCCCAATTTTCCCTACCCACCACACCAAAACAGCATTTCCACTGAATATCCACTTCCCCAATTTGCTCTCTCCCATATCTTCCCCCATTCCTCCTTCAACTTTCCGGCAGGGCATGGAGGATCTCTATACCCCAATGCCTGTATATCTCATTTCCCAGTTACATGTAAAATATTAATTTTATATATGTATACACACACACACACACACACACACACATATATATTTAAACATTTGATTTTAAAACTTTGGATTCTACATTCTTTCCCTTCCTTCCTTGTCACCCATCTTCACTGGGAAGATAAGCAATTCAATATAGGTTGTACATGAGTAGCTACACAAAACATTTCCACAGTGCATATATTGTGGAAGTCTGACTATATTTCCCTTTATCCTATCCCACCCTCACTTGTTCTATTCCCTACTTTGATCCTTTCCTTTTTCAAAAGTGGCTACTTCCAACTTCCCTTTCCCCAACCTGTCCTTCCTTCCCTTATCCCCCCTCTCTTCCCCTTCCTTTCCACTCTCCTGTAGGGTGAGATTCCCTATTTAGTGTGTATGTCATTCCCTCCCTGAGACAAATTCAATGAGAGTAAAATTGACTCATTCCCTTTTGCCTTTCTGTTCTTCCCCTCCATTGTTTTCCCCTGCCTCTTCCATATGAGATAATTTACCCCATTCTGTCTCTCCCCATCTCCTCTCATTATATTCCTTTCTCACCTCTTAATTTCACCTTTTAAGTATCATCCCTTCCTATTAAATTGCCTACAATGTGCAGACCAGGAGCTAAAGCAGTCACATGGTGGTGACTGCACACTCTGGCACTTCAGCAGCTTCTCCTCCCGAGGGCAAAGGCCAGATTGCTCTGAATTCCCAGGTCCCAAAGTCCACATTGCAGTGACTCTCACTTTATCCTTGGCATCTATGGGTTGATAATTCTGGAATCCTCCATAGCTACTGGTGATCTGAAGTCCCTCCAGCCAGCAGCTGGTCAGGCTGCCCTGGGGCTAAGACCTCCAGCTAGAGGAGGGCTGGGGTTGGCTCCCAGAGTGCTGCACTGGCCTCTTGCTGCCAGCCTGCCAGGCTATACACAGTGGGAGGTTAGCTTCTCTGTGTCATTTTGTGGGTTCTGTAGCTCCAAAGTTTGTCTAGAGCCATTTTTTACATGAATTGGGGGAGGTGGGAGCTGGAGCTGTGAGGAAGTCTTGTTCCTACTATGCCATCTTGACTCTGCCCCCAGTCTTGATATAGCTGTAATCAGGGGTGAGGAACCTGCAGCCTTAAGGCCACATGTGGCCCTCTAGGTCCATGGGTGCTGCCTTTTGTCTGAGTTCAAGTTTTATAGAACCCATCCTTTTATTAAGGGGGTTTGCTCTATGAATTTTGGATTCAGTTAGAGGGCTTGGGAGATAACTTCATCACTGTCTAAGTTTTATTTTCATTATCTGTAAATTAATGATATCTACAACATCTGCTGAGGACCTCAAACCAGGAATAAATGAAATAATGTATGCAAAGAGCAGTATAAACCTTAAAGCACTGTATGAATGTCAGTCAATATCATGAGTAATAAATGAAAGCATACAGAAATCATTGTGAAGTATATTATCAGGTCAGTAGTCCTAACCTAAAGATATTATCATATTGTGTGACCTTGGGCAAATCACTTAACCCCAATTGCCCTGCCTTCCTCCCTCAAAAACACAAAAAAATAAAAGATATCATCATATGCCACAGGAGAAAAAAAAGGTGAGGATGAATATATTCCATTTGAAGAAAAGCTTCATGTTCACTCCTTTTGGTAAGGATAAAATATGTTAATTTCACATGAAATCCTGACACATTTCCAAATTTAATGAAGAAATATAGTTTTTAACCCCTGCTATCACCTAGACTTGTCCATGTGTTCTATCCAGTTATTACTATTTCTCTATTTAACATTAACCTTTCTAGTTTTCTCTGCTTTAAGGAAGGTGGTAGATGTATCTGCTGCACTAACTGAAAGTGATTTCTCTATCAGTCTGAAGGCTTCAATTTAAAATGTAATTCTTGCTAAACTATCAAAGTTTAATGGGCAATTCCACCTCTTAGAGTTTGTTCAGGGGTGATGCTCAGTAGAGTGACCCCTTGGTGGCCTGCTTTTCAAATGAATTTATTACTCCTGGAGAGTGAGGAAAAGATAATTTTGAAGACATGAGTTCTCAATACATCTACATAACAGTCACATCTCATATAGTAGAATTGAGGACTTAATCATTTGTTATAAAATTGTTCCTTCATACTGTTCCACTAAAGAACGTGAAGTTGAAGGTGAGAATCCAATTTGATTCTCAGACCAATTCAATCTGAGAAAAATGACAAATAAAGGAGTTAGGGATTTTTACTATGAAAGTTCTGTTGACTTAGCCTGAGGGCTGGTTCAAGTTCCATTCAAGTTGTTGAAAAGAACAATGAACGATATGACCAACCAAGACAAAAAAATACATATATACTCAAATCATAGGGTAGAAAAAGACTTCAAATGCTCACTCAGTGTTTCTAGGTAACATTATACCCTTATGCCAGTTAGTGTAGCAGGTAGAATCCCATACCTGGATTTCCAATGGACCTGTTTGGACACTTATTTTTTTTTTTTGAGTACAAAGAGTTTATTGCTTATAAAAATAAGTTATTTAACAATGTAGATTTCTGGCACCATGTGTGAAGTTCTCATTAAAATGACAATAGCTTCTGAAAATGACTTACGAGACTGATCCAGAAGGATGAGCTCACCACTAACAAACACAGAAGAACACACTGCATTACTTTATTATATTATGTACACAAAAAAGTCCTCTTTTCCTTCTGTGCACCAGCTGAAGTATAAAATTATTCCCCATCAACCACAGAGACAACCTGGTATCCAACAGCACTGGTTCAGCCTTAATACACAGTGAAGCACTGTTTACTAAAGGAAAAGAATGAATGTATTGATGTTGAGAAGAGTTAACTACTGAGCCATCAATATTGTTTAGGTTGATCTGGAAAAGTTTTGGCTGCTGGGCTCATTTCCCCCCTGCTCGTCATCCTGAGGGGCTGAAAGCAGGGTTACTGTCTGCAGGTGTCATGGAAGGCTTCGAGGGTTCGGAAATCCCTCCATGTGGAAGGAAGGCCATCTTGCAAAAACTTTCCGCAGCGCTGGCATGGAGCCTGGAACAGCTTTATGTAACTTCTTAACCAGGTCATGAAGGACCTGACCACAACATCTGGCATCTGGGGCAACTGGTAGTGAAGGAGGGCAGTGGTGGCATGATCTGTCACCTTTTGGAACACTTGATAGTTGGACTTAGACCATATGTCAAGCTTTCCGTCTTCTGTGTATACACTTTCATTGTATCCTTTCACAATTGTTCGATCAATGAAGAGACTCCTCATGACCACAATGACTTTCAGTACCTTTCCTAAAGTAACCAAAAGCATTGCAGATGTTCCATTGGGTCTGGATAAATGAATTGACATTTCAGGGAACATCCTATCAATGCGGCTGATCACATCATCAACATACTGTGGTGGTAAAACAAGGGTTGTAGGCTGAGCTTTAGGTCTCCGTTTTGCAGATACTCCCATCTGGTTGGCAGAACGTTTCAGAGACTGTTGATTCAGGAGACCAGAAGCTAGACCTGCATGGTACTGCAACTCTGTGAACTTGACGTAGCAACAACCACACTGGCATACCCAGGATGGCTGCTAGCACAGGTTCTTAGATCTGCTTTACGAGGAAAGATGGCTGTTTAAGGAGTCAGCAATCTTTTTAATTGTATTCACTCATTCAGGTGAAAAGTCAGCATCCTGAACTTCAGAGAAAACACAAATAGAAAAATAAAGACCAACAGACAGGGCTCTGACTGCCTGAATCAACTATATACTTTACATAAATCCCTGTATGGAGAGAGCCTTTACATCTGAGTGGTTGAGGAGCTCTGAACATAATGCCACTAGAATCTCAACCAGAGAATTACAAGATCCTTCTCAGAAGCAAGCCCTCAAAGCAAACCCAGTATATATCTGGACACTTATTTTCTGTGTACAAGCCTGGCCAAGCCATTTAAACCCTCTGAGCCTTAGTTTTCTCACCTGTAAAATGGAGACAATAAAAATACTCATTTCAAAGGGTTCAACAAGATAATATACATAAAGCATTATGCAAATAGAAAGACTTTATATGTACATAATTATAAAATTATTATAAGTAATATAACAATATATAATGATTTCATCAAATCTGATTTGTAGTTCATGTAATACTGCAATAGTCATAGACACATGTGTAGATGTATATATGTAGTTACACATTAATACACAGGCTGTCCCAAAAGTCTTAGTGCAATTTAAGTTTTTTACTATATCTAAAACTGAAGGGAGTTCCCTGATGAAACCTGATGGGCTTCCCAAGGGTGAGCTATGTTTTTTTTGGGGATTTTTGAGTGGATTTCCTTATAGAGAATATAGACATGATCCTGTGATGCCTCCCAAAGAATGGTTTTCAGTAATTATGGATGAATTGATTGACTTGCATTCCTCTGGCATGGACTTTGTGGGAAGAACCAGTCTGTTGATTTGTGAGTGAATTTTTGGTGTTCGATTGCTCTCTTTTTTTCTTTTCTCTTCTGCCCCATTTCATTTTGTCTGGAGATTCTGAGAGAAAGGCAAGCTACAGAAGCATCTGCAATCTTGAAGGGTCTTGGGAGTTGGTTCAGTTCTCTTTCCAAGAGCCACTAATGACTGTGTTGGCCCATGGCACTTTATGGACTATCTGGTCTTTTGGTTGTAGAGGAGGCTTGGGAAGGTCTTGACTCTAGAATAAGGGAAGCAATTGCATAATACATGACATTCATGAAAAGAGGCGTGATGTAGACCCAAAAATAAGATTTCCTAAAGTCCAGCATCCAGAGAGATGAAGGGGAATATGCTGTCATCTTGGAATCAAATTTCTAACCAGACAATGTGAATTTCAAGGCTTAGAAGGTTGCCTCTTTAGCTACACCACAGATGAGAGATCCAGAATCAAGACTTCCTTCAAAAAAGACAAATTCCTGAGCAGTCCTAAGCATTCCACACTCTTAGAGAGAAGGAGATTCCATATTTCTTCTATAGCTAGATGAGCTGCAAGGGACTAAAGTCAGGTTATGAGGGGTGTTCACTCTTATAACAATGAATTGCTTGGAAGGTGTGTTTCCAATGAGAAGGAGGTTGCCTGTTTAGTAATGCCAAGTGCCTGCTACTCCTGGGTGATCCTAGGGCCTGAGGGTAGTACTGAACAGCTGCTACCTGTGTGCATCTCTGCATCAGGAATGAAACTCACTAGAATGTGTGTGTGTGTGTGTGTGTGTGTGTGTGTGTGTGTGTGTGTGTGTGTTGATGGATAGATTTTGCCCTCTAGCAACTCTAAGTTATTTTCATTTTTGAAAGGAGTCAAACCAACAGGACGTTGTTTTGAGTATGGACCCTAGGGAGATGGTACTCATCACAAAGGGAGGGATAATGGTACACAAGCAATTATGAGGCCCTTTATGTATTTTCTGCATTTTTTCATGTTGTGGAATAAAGGTTATCTAATACTGGTTATATACATCGTTACTTTTGAGTTCTTATACTTGGTTGGGAAGTTGTCCTTTACCCACACCTATGGAAATTAAGACAAAATTCAGAGATTTTCTCAGATTAGACTGTCAAAAAAGTACTAATTTTTTTAGGGGGAGTGCTGCTCCTCAAATTGAACTCACTCCTTTTCTAGCCATAGATTACTTGTTACATTTCTAAATTTGTATTTTAGAATTCTTTTCTCAAAAGATAAAATTATCCTTCAATCTGGTTGCAAATGATATATTAAGGTAATACTTTTTACTGAAGTATTTCATTAAATGTGGGTGTTTAAAATATAACCAGCATTCGTATTTGTTATTGTTGTTTTTGTTATTTTGCTCAGAAGTGGGATCAAGTGCTCTCAGTTGAGTAAAGCCTTATTTTAAAAATTTAACCTTAAAATATATATTTAATAGATTGGTCCTAAATATCCTAACAAATGTTGGACACTCCTCATTATTCACAGGTAGAAAATTCATGAATATTCTTCAGTAGAGTAATATCTTAGGGACTACTCTTCACCAACAGAAAATATGGTTAAGCTAGTAAAAGGATTAGGACTAACACAAAGTTAGATGGATATGAAAGTACCTGAGGATTTGTGTGTACCTGTATGACTCTTTACTCTAGTTCAGGGGTATGCTGGTAAATGTTTAACCATTGGGTCTTCCAAAATAATATAAGTTCAACACACTTTTAAGTTTAATCTGCATTGTTAGCATTTTTCCAATTACTTATATATAGACAATCAGCAAAATGATAAATCAAGTCCTAATCTGTAACATTTATCAATTTATGATAGATAAATACTCACACTAGAAAAATTAATAATTGGGAGTTTAAACCATTTGCAGCACTTTCCTGTGACTAGTTGTAGGTTTGTATTCAGAAGTCAAACACATTTTTTTTATTATCCCTTATTTTGTACTATCCAAACTTTCTCTCTCTTTGTTAGCATGAATATGATTCAATACCATATTCTTTAAAGTTTATATAATGGCATAATCAAGACCTGAAGTGCAATGATATACAGAAGTTGCATTAACATTTAACTATATACCACCCCCATATCCCAATATAATTATAAGATGTAATATCAATGTTTAAAAAAGTTGCCAAACATGAATTCAGGTCCCAAGTACTTCTAATTTTATCAAAACATATACTTTAAAAAACCTACAAAGGGCTACTACTTTAAAGCCTGTGTGACATTTAATGATATAAATGAATCTCCTGAGAAAGGAAATGGGGTGCTATGTAAAGAGACTGAGTTGGCTATGTGTCTATTAATTTAGATTATTAAAAGACATACAAAAGATGGAAATCAAGGGTAGGAAGACTAAGATAAATGATATTTAAAAGTGCCATTATCCTATAGAAGTAGTGTCCAGGAATACTATAGCTAAGGATGAATGATAAGGACAAATTTTGGGATTTTCTTCAAAGCCATTTTAGAGGGAAAAAAGATTGCAGAAGGAAAATGACCCTTGCTCAGGGTCAATGACACAATGATTAACAAAAAAGAAGGCAGGACAGTTGAAAACAAGTTATTTCTATTTTCTCCAGCAATTTTTAGCTTGAAAGGATAAAGCAAGAAACTCAATAGGGAGTTGAAAATATTGTGGGAGTTTGTCAGGCTTGATTCCTTGAGAGCCAAGCAAGAATCTCATCTATCATCATGTCTGCAAGATTCGGAGTCAAAAAGGCAGTGGCCAGACTGAAAAGAAAATAAATTTATTAATGCACTAAGGAAGATTTCTCCCTGGTAGCAGTTTCAGATTCCTAAGATACAGAATGAAATTTTATAGCTTTGTTGTCTTGCTTAGAGTACACAACCAACCAGCACCATTATTCTAAAGAAAGAAAATGGTAACATGTGTCAGCCTTAGGGGTCACAGGAGTGCTAAAGGTCAGGTTTATTCCTGTGTGTCAATAATTAGTTTTATCAGAATTCTCTGGTTTTGGCAGAAAATATCTAAGATGATGGAGACCCCCCCTTTTAAAAGAGGATGATTCTCATTCATCTTGATGTTGTCAGGAAAGAAATTGAGGTCCTTCATTCATAAAGTTCTTTTTCTCTGGTCTGAGAAAGTAACTTATGTAGGAAGAAAATGTGCTTCCTAAAATAATAATACTCACATGCATCTACTTACTCCACAAAATAAAACACATACAATAATACAATGAATTCAAACTATCAATACTGGATAAAGATGTAATACCCTCTTTGTGTTACTCTCCCCATTTTTCATTTGAACAGATGAATTGGATCCCCAAAGGCTAGCTACCAGTCTCATATTTTAGGGATATAATTATTGTCTTTGTACCTATGATTCTCAGTTCTATTATTCCAGCCTCTATCCTGACCTCAAATGTCCCATCTCCGATATCCAACCTACTAAACCACTGGGAGTCCTGCCACCCCTCCTCTCAGTGCTCTGCAAATGTAGGACACTTGCTATCCTTACCCCTTCCTCAGATCCCCATTCATTCCAGTGTGACACCAGGACCCAAAGAAATAGAGCACTGCTCACATGGTTATTAAAACACCTCCCCCACTGCCATCCTATATCTCTTAGAAGTCATGGCAAAGCATTACCTCTCAAAAGGATCTCAATTGGAGAAATATTTTCATGCTACGTGTGCATACACAATGTGTAGACCATCTATATAATTAATCTGAAACCTTTTAAAATTATTAATACCTTGCTATTAATACCACATTACCTGTTATCTACTCTTTGGTTTTTGTGATTATAAGTAGCAATAGTATAGGTTGGGAATCAGTAGGGTCAAAGACAAACTAATACAGGGTACTGAAAGAACTGACAATTGTGATTACTCACCTATTGTTGGTCATCTTTGGAAGATCATAGATGGCAAAAAAAATTGGTGCAGAACTGAAGATAGGTAAAGGTTAAATTTTCAAAAGATAGGTCCTTTAACCTACAGGCCAGGGACTTTGACTTTGATTCCTGTAAAATTTCTGGAAATATTATTAAAGAAACAGTTTATGAGCACTTGGAAAGAGAATTGGTAATGACGAGGACCAAGCACAGGGCCGTAAGAATCATTAATGCCAGACTATCCTTGTTTTCCTTTTCTGACAGTTTCTAGATTGATAGATCAAGAGAATTCTTGACTTACATATAATGATTTAATTTATTTTTCTTATGAACTTGACAAACATCAAGAAATGTAAACATGAGAAATATCAACATGAATATTTCAATATTCAAAGAACAGAAAAAGAGGATTACATATGAAACTGTGTACTTCTATTACATTTTTTTAAACAAATGCTTTATTAACTTCTGTTTTACATCATTCTTTTCTGCCAGATTTTGAGTTACAATTATTTTCCCCCCTGTTTTTCCCCTACCCACCCTCCCAGAATAGCAGTCCCACAAGATATCCCCTCATCCAATCTGCTCTCTCCCATATTTTCTCCCATACCCCCTTCAACTTTTCCATTAGAGGAAGGTGAATCTTTGTGTCCCAATGCCTGCACATCTTATCTCCTGATTACAAGCAAAAGAGTATTAATAATAGTATTTATATATATATATTTGAAAAAATTAATCTTGAGACCTCGAATTTCAGATCCATTCCCTTCCTCCCTTGTCACCCATTCCCTCTGGGGAGATAAGTAATTCAGTATATGTTGGACATGTCTAGCTATGCAAAACATTACCCTAGTAGATATATTGTACAAAGCTGCTTATAATTCCCTCCCACCCATCCCACCCCCCACCTGGTCCATTCCCTCCCTGTTTCTCTTCTATAGTGGGTACATCTAACCTCCCCTCCCCCCAAGGATGTCCTCCCATCTATCACCCCTCCTCTCATCCCCCTTCCCCCTATTCTGCTGCAGGTTGAGATATCCCATTTAGTATGTATGTCATTCTCTCCCTGAACCAAATTCAGTGAGAATGTGGTTTTGCCTTTTTGCCTCCCTATTCTTCCCCTCCCTTGCAACCACTTCCCCTTGCTTCTTCTACATGAGATAGTTTACCCTACCCTGTCACTCCCCATCTCCTCTTGCCACTTTCCTCTCTCACCTCATAATTCACCCCTTAAGTATCCTCCCTTACCAACAAATTCAACCTATGCCCTCTATCCATGTATAACTGTAAACATATATACATACATTCACATATGTATTCATATGACCATACACCCTTCTTCCATTATTTTCATAGTGAGAAAGATTTCCTCAGTCACAGTTATTGTTTTTCTGTATAGGAATGTAAATAGTTCATCTTTGATAAGTTCCTTTTGATTTCTTTTCTCTGATTACCCTCTCAGGCATCTCTTGCTTCTTGTATCTGGATGTCAAATTTTCTATTCAACTCTGGTTTTTTTCCTCAAGAATGCTTGAAAGTCCTCTATTCCACTGAATGACCATATTTTCCCCTAAAACAAAATACTCAGTTTTGCTGAGTAGGTGACCCTTGGCTTCATTCCCAGCTCTTTTGCCCTCTGGAATATCATATTCCATGACCTTCGATCACGCAGTGTAGAAACTGCCAGGTCCTGTGCTATTCTGATTGTGTTTCCACAATATTGTAATTGTTTCTTCCTGGCTGCTTGCAGTATTTTCTCCTTGATCTGGGAGTTCTGGCACCTGGCTATAATATTCCTGGGAGTTTTCTTTTGGGGATCTTTTTCAGGAGGTGATCTGTGGATTCTTTCAACCTCTATTTTGCCCTCTGGATCTAAAACATCAGGGCAATTTTCCTTGAGAATTTCTTGAAGGGTGATTTCTAGGTTCTTTCTTTGATCATGGCTTTCAGGTAGTCCAATAATTTTTAAATTGTCTCTCCTGGATCTATTTTCCAGGTCAGTGGTTTTTCCCATGAGATATTTCACATTGCCTTCTAATCTTTCATTTGTTTGGATCTGCTTAACAGCATCTTGATTTCTCATAAAGTCATTAGCTTCCATTTGCTCCAGTCTAACTTTGAAGGAATGAATCTCCTCAGTGAACTTTTGAGATTCTTTTTCCATCTGGCAAATTTGGCTTTTTAAGGCATTCTTCTCCTCATTCCTCTTTTGGGCCTCCTTTGCTATTTGAGTTAGTCTGTTTTTTAAGGTATTGTTTTCCTCAGTTAGGCTGTTGACCCTCATTTCATACTTTTCCTGCATCCTTCTCATTTTTCATCCCAATTTTTCCTCCACTTCTCTTATTTGATTTTTAAAGTCCTTCTTAAGGTTCCCTATGGCCTGCAACCCACTCATGTTTTCCCCTGGGGCTTTTGGAGCAGGACATCTGACCTCACATCCCTCCTCTCGCTCTATGCTTTGATCGTCTTTGCCCCCAAAGTAGGAGTCTAAGGTTGCATTTTTCTGTTGCATTTTTCTGTTTAATTTGTTTCCTTTGCCTTGCATGTTGCCACTTAATTACTTGACTTTTGGGCTTGTTGCCACAGTATGGCTCTGGCGCCAGACAGGGAAACTTTTGTCCTGAACCTGTGTGGGGGGCCAACTTCCATTTCTGGCAAGCTGGAAACCCACCCACGACCTCCACCCCAGATCACAATCCAGATCTAGAGAGGTTAAAGCAAGAGCGATTACCCCCAAGATTGATCGCTGGATCTCCGTACAGTTCCCAGGCCAGGAGCTGGAGCTGCCTCTGAAAACTACAAAATGGCATGTCTCCTCAGCAGCTTCTAGCCCCCAGGGAAGGAAGCTGATGCGTTCCCCAAGTATTGGTCCCAAAGTCCATAGGGCACTAAACTCTCACTTTGTCCTAAGCATGTCTATGTTGATAATTCTGGAATTGCCACAGCTGCTGGTGTTCTGGGGTCCCTCCAGCCGGCTGCTGGCCCTGCTGCCATGGGGCTAAAACCGCCACTTAGGCGGACCTGTGCTTGGCTCCCCGTGCACTGTGCGCTGCGCTGCCGGCACTGCGCTGGTCCTTTCTGCAGGGCTGCTGGGCTGTCCTCAGCGGGAGGTTAGCTTCTCTGTGTCATTCTGTGGGTGCTGGGGCTCCAGAAGTTGTTCAGAGTCCCCTTTTACATAGTTTGGATGTACTCTTGGGGAAGAGTGGCTTGGACGTGCTGTTTCTACCTGTATTACATTTTTAAAAAAGTTCATATTAAATTTAACATGATGGTAACAAACCACCTTGCTTATTTGTATTCCCCTATGAACTTCCTTTTGCTATTTTTTATGTGTGCTATCTTTTATGTATGTTGGTTATGTCCAATACATTTTCCATATTTATTGTTTCATGGATGAACTTTTTTTCTATTTCTAACCTCCCATAAGCATATCCAAGAAAAATTAATCAACACATTGGCCATTTATGTCAATGTTTTCTCATTCAGCACTTCTAGACCTTTCAACTAAGAACTGGGGAATTTGCTGCCTCATCATCAGTCTTTGAAAGTTAGGGTTGGAATACCTGAATTTAGCAAGGCATTTAACAAATTCCTTTATGGTATTCCTGTGGACAAGGTAAAGAGGAATGGATTAGATGGTAGTTGGTGGATACAAAGCTGTCTGAAGTACTATAAAGAATGCTAGTTAATGACTTTTATGCCAACCAGAAGGGAGATACTTAGTTAAATAGCCCAGACATTAGTCTTTGGTCCTTTTGGGTCAAATGTTTTGAGGAGTAACTTGGACGAAGCCACAGGTAGTACGCTTATCTTATGTCCAGATAATGCAAAGCTAGAAAGCATAGCTAATATGTTGGATAACAAAGTAAGGATTCAAAGCCAGCTAGCTAGCTGGATT
Source organism: Gymnobelideus leadbeateri (assembly GCA_011680675.1). NCBI lineage: Eukaryota > Metazoa > Chordata > Mammalia > Diprotodontia > Petauridae > Gymnobelideus > Gymnobelideus leadbeateri. The sequence goes on from WOXC01006252.1 coordinate 21,228, forward strand.
CAAACAATAGGCTGAATAATAAGATCCTGAAATTTCATAGGGTATTATGTTAAATTCTACATTTGAGTTTATTAAATATAGCTATACAAGTGCAGGTATGGTTAGACAACAGTCTATGAGGGAAAAAATGAGGCTTTATTGAGGATGGGGTGAGATGAGGTAAACTCATTATGTGTAAGGTGTAGGAAATTATAGACAAAAATCTAGGCTTAACTTGAGCAGAATTAAGAGAGGCATAGTAGAGAACAAAGGAAGAATTAATTCTGAAGTAGACTTTGCTGGTCTAATATCAAGTTCTATGTTTCCCAGTTTATGAAGGACATTCATTTCAGCACTGATTGGAGCTATTTATACAGGAAAAGAGAAAACTCAGGAAGAGCATGACAGCTATCTCAAAGTATTTAAAAGGCTATAAAATGGAAGAGGGTTTTTGTTGGGGCCCCTTTAAGACTCTACCCGAACTCTGAGTACCCACGGAAAACTCAGGCAAAGGACAGAGCAACTCAAGCAGGGTGGAGGCACCTTGGTGTTTATTCTCCCCCGTGACTTTGGGGTATTGATTGGGTATGCGCTGCTAACAGGGGAGCACTCCCCTGCTATGAGAAGCTTGTTACTGCTGAGGCAAGTGGGAAAAGAGAGTCAGGGGAGGGGAAAGGAGCTAAAAGGAGGGAGGCAAGGTGAAAGGGAGGAGAGAGAGAGAGATGAGGTGATTGTAAACGAGCAAAAGATTAAATGGCAAGACATTACATCTTGGTGTCAGGACTCCTTTGTCTATTCTCAGAGGAGCAGGCTCCCCCGAGGGGTTCGTGGGGGCGACCCCAGGTCATTGGGGCAACCAGAGTGACTAGAGCTGTGGTGGCAGCTGGAGAGAGGGTTGTAGAGGCAGCCCGGGTCGTTGGGGCAACCAGAGTGACCAGACTGCAGGGACAGCTGGAGAAGGGCTTGTGGAAGCAAGCCGGGTCGTAGTGGCGACAGGAATCATGGAAGGCGATTGGAGAGGTGAGTTGGACTTAAGCCCTGTAAGGCGGGCCCTAACAGGTTTTCATTTCTTCTGCTTGACCACAGAGGAGACATCAATGCAAAAAATATCAGGGGAGAAGGTGTTGCAAAGGTACATTTCTGGTATATTTAAGAAAAATTATTGTTTTCCAAAAATGGGGCTAGTTGATCACTGACCTGAAATGTTCCATCTCCAATTTAGGTCACTGGTGATAGAGATTTCCTATTTAGGCAGTGGTTAATTGAGGTTTCTTCTGATGCCTCTTACAACATAGGTTCTGCACCATGATTCTCTGTCTCAATTTTAATTCTGCTCCAAGAGAATATTATTTGTACTTCTTATACCCCATATTGTTGGGATGAAATAGGACTGTTCCTAAGTAGTTTTGTTACTGAGAAGCCCTGTATATAAATTATGTAATCATTACTACAGTTTTTTAAAAAAGAATATACAGGGTGGCTAGGTGGCGCAGTAAGTAAGAGCGCTGGCCTCGGAGTTGGGATGACCCGAGATCAAATCCGGCCTCAGAAAATGAGCACCCACGCATAAGTAATGACTAGCCGTGTAAGCCTGAGCAAGTTACTTAACCCCACTTGCTTTCAAAAAAAAAAAAAAGAATATAGGAGGTACTTCATTCTGTTTGTCCCTAGGACCATGGACCATCAAGAATGTGATGCCATGACTTGCAAGTGTATTCAGGTGAGAGAGGGCTTAGATGGTTGATAAATGAATGAATATATGGATTATAGTTCCCAATAAATCAATTCTTTTGTTCTTACAATCTAGCAGCTCAAGTTGTACTTTGTTATGCATTTACTGATTTTATCCCTCCATTTATCTAAATTTTTATTTGAAAATTCTCAGATATTTTGGAATATGAGTATAAAAAGAGATGATGAATAACATAAGTAAGAGAAAATCAAATTTATGGATATAACCAAGGAAGAGAAAGAACTTAAAAAGTTGACCCTTTTATCCCTTTTCATTCATTCATTTCCTACTTTGTTACCATTTTTTCCATTTCCTATAAGAATAACTAACCTTTATACCATTCTGGAACCATGTTGTCCTGAAGTGAAAGAATACTAGTTTTGGGTTACATCTCACCCACACTGATAACTGGTTTCTGGGACCACAGACAAATTGCTTAACCTCTTTGGGCCTCAGTTTCCTCACCTAGGAAAACTAGCAGAACTGTACAGATACTTTACAGAGTTATGAGAGAAAAAATCACTTTGAAAATGATAAAAGGTTACAGAAATGTATGTTACTGTTATATTCCCAAGGCTACATTTGAGATGAAAGGCAACCATGAAGATAAGAAATCAACTTATTATATAATTGTTAATAAATAAATGAATATTATAAAAACTTTATATATATATCCTAAATAGTATATATTTCATGCAATTTTATATTGTTTTACATCAATCATATGATATGTATTACACATCCTGTACACAATGTTCTTATATACCATTGTATCTATAGGTACAATGATATATTATCATAGTGGAAGGAAAACTGAGATGATCTCATCAATATAATAAAAAATTGAAACAATTAAGGTTTAGATCAATTTTTGCAGTGTCTAACATAAGGTCCATCTTTTTGTTAGCTTGCATTGACTTTTTGGACTCATCCAAATGTAAACATTCCTTTTTCATGAGGAAAAAAGAGTATAGGGGGTTGTTGAGTTCATATATTGTGTGTGAGGATTTTAACATCTGGAAAAAATTAGAAAAAATTTAAAATGTTAACTTATGAAATTTTTAAAAGAAAAAAGTTAAAGGCAAAATGTTCATATATAAAATCCCAGTTCTTAACCTAAGTGATTTACAATCATTGCAATTGTTTGATTTTTAAATAATCCTTTCCATGCTCCAATGAATATATAATAATATAATTTATATATCCTTTATATAATTTATGTATCCTTAAGATAAACAGTGTAGCACAATACATGCATGTAAAAACACGAAACATCCCAAGTCAAGTATTTCCACTTCCATAAGAAATTCAGTAGCAATACCAAAGGTCTGAGATGTGGTTGCCACTCCCAGTTCTAAAGCAGCTGGATTTTATTGGGAATACCTGCAATATCTACTTTCAGGAAGTCATGCAGGTATGGGAAAAGTAAAATTATAAATGGCTTGAAGAGTCAGGAAAACTGTTTTTGTATAGATAAAGTGAAGATACCAAATTCAGGAACCATAGTTATATGTAAAGATGGGCTGATAATTGCTCCATCAAGGTATCCAGTTTAAGAACTATGAACATGTGAGATGATCTGGAAAAGAACAAGGTATCAGTATAGCAAGTTGAGATATCCTATAATCAATGTACTCAAAGCAAGAATAATGAAGCTTATTAAAATTTGTCGCTGGCTTCTTGATAAATAATGTTTAAAGAAACATTCCAAGGCCAGTATTGCTCTTTCTGCCTAATGCATCATGGGAATTGATGTACTAGAAATTATTCTACTTGATCATGCCAAGTTCATTAAAAGTATTTATTTATGACCTATTATTATGTGCAAGGCACATTACTGTTAAGGAAGCACCTATGCTGAAAAAATTATACATACAGTGATATATGAACATGATACAGTATGAATAATTTTGCTGTTCAGCTGTTTCAGTCATATCTGATTCTTCATGATCCTATTTGGGGTTTTCTTGGCAAAGATCTTTGGGGTCATGAAGAGTCAGATGCAAATGCAATGACTGAACAACAACTGGCAACGATATTAGAGTGCTTTGCCACTTCCTTTTCCAGCTTGTTTTGCAGATTAGGTACTAAGGCAAGTAAGGTTTATCCAGGGTCACATAGCTAGTAAGTGTCTAAGGCCAGGTTTAAACTCAGAAAAGATTAGTCTTCCTGACTTCAGTCCCAGCACTCTATCCATTGTACCACCTAGCATGTATATATATATGTATATGTGTATGTGCATGTATATGTATGCATGTACATATATGTATCTCTATGTATGTGCACATGTACGCGCACATGTATATACCCATTAGATATATAGGTATGATATATACATATATGTAGAGATATGTGCATTTATGTATCAAGATCTCTACATATATATCTACATATACATATACATTTATTGCTTCTTGATATATTTTTTCTTAACTTTTCACTTAGCTTTTGATGGTTAGTTCTCTTGACTAACCATCAAAAACCAGGAATGAATAGTAAGTAGAATCCATTCACTCTCATAAATAAAGATTTCATTGCCTACCTTGATCAAAGTCTGAATTTTGGGAAGGCCCAGGGTGGAAGTGTCAGGTCCATGATTTTATCATTGTAAAGAACTTCCTAGTGTGGAAATTCCTTACTGATGTAGAGTAGTAACTTGTTTGAGAGTTTCCTGCTGCAATGGGTGGTTAAGTGACTTGCCCAGCATCACAAGGCTTTTATCTGCTTAGGAGAGGAATTGCATCCATCTTTCTGTTTCCAATGCCAGTCCTCTATTCAATATGCCGTGCTGCCCTTCTCTATCCTGAATATATGTATCAAGCATTTGAATTTTTGCCAGAAAATGAGAGAGGAGCTTCTATACTTCTCTTCTTACGTTTTATTCTAAAATGTCTTCTTTTTTGGTATACTATTACTTTGCTGTGGACTTTAAACTCTATCCTCACATCCCCTGCCTCTTTTATGTGCTGCTCCTTTAAGGAAATCTCAGATTCGATTTGATTTTCCTCTTGTGATCTATTGGCATGTGTATGTTCTATATGTCTTGATATAAGCTCTTTTATTCCCAAATCCCCCTGAAATCATAGTTCTTATAACAAACTTTTCTTTAGTTCTTTAGACTTCTCAGTTCATTCAAGCAGCTGAAATAGAATGTCAAATAGCTTAGAAAATGTTTATTGATCATAATTATGATAGATGAACCCATAACTCTCACAAAGAGGTGAAAAGATCCCTATATGCAAACAAATACATGCACATGAGAACAACTGAATAAAATAATCTAAGTGAAAATATAGGTCCAAATGTTCCTAAATTTGTAATCAAAATTCAAACAATTACCATGTCTTATGTAAGATGATTAGGGCATTGCCAACTATTACTGTGTAGTTATTCATAATAATTGTTTCTCATTATCCTAAAAATTGAAAATTGAAATTTTAGCCTCAGGGTATACAGGTGTACCACCCCCTTGTCTCTCTGTCCTTGAGAATTTGAGAACAACCTTAGTAAATATAATTTCATGCTTTCACTTAAAATATTGTCCCTAGTGAATATCTTTTTAAATTATCATGATGATTTAAACATTTTGGTTCTGACCTTTATGAAGTCATCTCAAACCAAGGACTCTGTTGTATTCATTGACTGACTCATGAGGAGGCTTAGAGGAGCTTAAATGCCAATAGTACTCATGAAATATCAGACTTTAAAGTGGAGTTTGAACACCTGCTAAGCCGTGCTAGCAGGGAGCTATGAAATCAACAACTTAGAATAAGATTAAAATAATAGCTGAGTCCAAACTCTATATTCTAGCCAAAAATATATTGAACTTTATTCTTCTTTGAGCTTATTGGCCTTTATTATTTCTGGCTTTCATTTTACAGATTCTTCAATGTTTCTTTCTTCCTTGATAAGATTTTTTTTTTCTTTCTTCTAGGATTGACTAGGAAAGCAGGTATTTTCATTTTCACACTCACCTAAAATGCTTACCATACCCTTTTGTTTGGTCCTTAGTCTTATAATAAATCCTATAAACCCATTTCAACCTAAATAGATTTTTAAAAAAAAGCAATTGGGGTTAAGTAACTTGCTCAAGGTTACACAGCCCAGTTATTTTTGTATGGGTGTTAAGTATCCACCCAGAACCAGTCCTGGGTCCTCCCACTCTTTTTTTTTTTTTTTTATTTAAAGCCCTTTATTAACAGGTGCTTGCAGTTTGTGGATTTTTGAAAAAATCAGGTGTACTTTTATACAAATTAAAAATGAGGTTCTTAAAAATCTCAACTTGACCAGATATGAAACAATTTAAAAACCTTTAAAGGTGTATTGAGAAAACCAGGCTTTTTAAAAAACATGTTTGTCATTCCCAAAAAGAGACTTCTTTGGGTAAAAATAATAAAAACCCCATGCTGCATAGATAATGCAGAGTTCTAGTTATCTGGTCAACAGCAAAAAGCAAGCACTTAGGTCTTCCGTTCCAAATCTTTTGTTCATTTCTTATTATTGCTGGAATTTCATATTCTTTCTTCTTGTATGATGACTAAACCGGATGATGGTAGAAATGGTAAGCTGGCATTTACTCAGCCCCACCTTGCTCAGCCTCGGGAGCGGACGTTTTCTCAGCTGGTGGTTCGGCTGCTTTTGTCTCTTTGCCATCTTGTGGTTTAGGGTTCTCTGGGCGTCTGCGTCGGTAGTTGAAGTTACGGCGGTACCGTCGTTGAGGTGGCTGCTGACCCTGGGTCTCATCCCCTTGGTTCTCTTTGTCTTCTTCATTATCTTCCTCTCTAGGCTGTCTTTGACGAGGAGGGCCCCTGCGGAATCGTGGTCTATAACCCCGATACATATTCTGTCTCACTGGTCTACCTTGTTCTCCTGCACCCTGGTTGTCAGCACCCTCCATTACTTCTCCATGCACGGGAGGGTTGGAATACTGTGGTCGACGCCCATAGGGTCTCTGCATGTAGTAAGGTGGGAACTGCCTCCTGCGGTAGGGACGGCGCTGTCGGGGCTGGCCTTCTGGAGCACTCTCTGATCCCACGTTCTTTTCCCCACTCTCACTATTCTGGTAATTCTGCTGGTAGTTCCATGGAGGACCCCTACGACGTGGATAACGTCTGTAATGGTTACGGTCGGCTGCATGTTTACTGCCTTGAACTGGAACACCACCAGGGCCTGTAACGTTAGCTGCCTCCGCACCCTCTTCTCCTTCAACAACATCAAACTCCATAGTCTCTCCATCTCCTACACTGCGGAGGTACTTCCCGGGGTTATTTTTCTTTATGGCAGTCTGGTGTACAAATACATCTTCCTTGGTGTCATTCCTGTTGATGAAACCATAGCCGTTTCTTACATTGAACCATTTTACTGTTCCCAAAACCTGTTGCGATGACCTTCTTGTCCTCGCCGGCGGGCACCGCCGATGTGAGGCCGCTGGGACCGCCGCTCCCTCCGCCACTGCCGGTGATGCCGGGCTGGTATTAGTGGTGCTGAGGGCGGGGGTGGCAGGCGGCTGCTGGGTCTCGGCCTTGCTGCTCATTGTTGTGGTTATGGTGACTGGGGCCTGCTGCGGCAGCGGCGGCTCCTCCTGGGGTGTGATGGTGACTAGGCCGGCGGCGGCGGTGGGGCTGCTCTCAGGGCTCTCTGTGGTCCCTCCTTCCACTCTTACTGCGCCACCTGGTCTCCCACATCTTAAATAGATTTATGTCAAGGCACAGTCGAAATGAATATGATGATATCCACTTGAAGACTATTTCTCTATCTTTCTTCAAACTGCAACTTTACGGTTTTAACCATCCCTGTCACCAAGTACCCCTTATTAAAGATCTGGGTATAAGATTCCCCTAGGAATTCAGTATTGGGGGGTGGGGTTTCTCCCAGATAAACAATATCCTTTCTTTTATTGGATTACAAAAGATAGAGAGTGCATGATGAGGGAGCTGGTCATGGGCTGAAAGATTTGATTTGTTAAGCTTAACCTGAGAGTGTAGTACTAAAACAGTAGATAAGAGTGTTATAGGTATAAATTAAATATGATACAAAGAAAAACTTTCTAACAAATAAAGCAGGGATTCTTAACTTGGGATTCATGAACTTAAAGTTGATAAATGTATTTCAGTATAATTGGTTTCTTTTGTAATCCTATGTGTTTTGCTTTATTCATTTAAAAACATTATTCTGAGAAGTTGTTCATAGGCTTCACCAGACTGCCAAAGGGATCCATGAGACCCAGCAGAAGGTCAAAGATGCAAGAATTTGTGTTATCTAAGAAGTGTGATATACTTCTTTAAGATATGAGTTTCCCACTAACTAAGAATCTTCAGATAAAAATCGGACAAGTATGTTGTTAAGTAAATTTCTTTTTCAGATGTGGTTTGGCATTGATGATTTTTGAGGAAGGTCCCTTCCAACTCTGAACTTCTGTGATTCTATGAAAACTTTTTTTTGGCAACTATTGTTCTTATTGATCAGAAAAGCTCAGAATTAAATTTAGACCAAGCTAACATGCCTAATGTGTCTTCTCTTCTACTTTAAGTAAATTTTTATACTTAAAAATATTTTTGCAATCAATCCTGCTTTATACATACACTTCAGATATGTTCTTAAATGCTTTTGGGAATCATGCTGAATACCAATCATAAATAAATAAAAATAAAATCAAAATCTAGTTGATCACCTGATCACCATCCTTTGTGCTACTTGCTTTATGATCTAGGTCAATGCTATCATCTTCCCTACTTTAAAAGCAAAAAATCTCAGCCATTAGATTTTATGAAGATAAGGCCTGAGGAAAACTGGTGCACAAATAAATAAAATATCAAGGTAAGGGAATAACTGAATGACCAAAAGGAAGATTAGTAGAATGAATAAGTGAACCAGAAGAAAGAATGAAAAAATGGAACAGAAGAACCTGGGAATAAAGAAAATGGCTAAATGATAAAATTTTCAATTTTTTTCTTCCATTGTTCATTTCAATAATTCAGGTTTTCTTCCACTATCTTATTAAGTAATTGGGGTTACATCTTAATAGTTCTTTCATACTACTTTTTAATCTATTTTTCAAGTATTTTTCTTTGCATGACTGTAAGCTTCTGAATTCAGAAAACATTACACTTTGGTAATGTGTTTCAATATATAGATTTAATTAAACCTATTTGTTATGGAATATGAAATGATTCAATTAGAAAGCTTAGGTAATTTGAGAAGAATTTATTGTTAAAGTATATCTAAAATACTTGCCTCAGCTAATTCACATTACAAAATTTCTAAGATATTACCTTAGTGGTTATCATTTTTTTGTAATCTAAGATGTCACACAATATGATTTTTATCTAAGTTTGATTGCGCATATTACTAGAGAAGGACCAATTTAATATATCCCTGGACTTGACATTGCAAAAGACCCATATCCTTGGAGAAGGTCTTCACTCTTATAATTTATGCTAATTCAACAATTCAGAAGGCTCTGATTAACACAGCAGGGACATGCTGATTTTAATATATTTTTTTCAGTCTAGTCATCACTTGATGCATACTCAGCGATCATGAAATTTTATGAAAGACCCCTAAGGTTTCTCTGAAGAAGAGTTAATCCTTTAGTATCTATTGCACAGTTTTCTTTGCTCAGAGGAACATCATTTGCAATGGCCATCATAGGCATGAATTCAGTATATAACCATTTCTTAAGCTTCTACTATGCCCCAGGCAATATTAGGTGCTGAGAATACAAATAAAAAGAATTAACCAAACCCTACCCCCTAATATCTGGGACCCTATATTCTAATGGCATGTCAATTGATTTTTTTTAAAGTGAATGTTGTTTATTGAATAAGACTGGGCCAAAAGCCAGAAATCACTTAATTTGAATATTTCCATCATGCTTCTATAAAGAATTACAACAGATTTTTATTCCAACAATAATGGCTAATGAAAAAAAAATACCTTGAATAACAGAAAATTAAAAAAAAAACTAATCTAAAATTTGAAGGTAAAGTCTGGCATGGTACAAAAGAAAGAGTACTGCCTCTAGGGTACAAGGCCTTGTGTTTGATCCCTGTCTCTGATAAAGATTAGCTATATGATGTTAGGCAAATCACTTACCTCCTTCCTGGGCCTCATTTTCTTCACCTGACAAATGACAAAAGTCTCTTTGGTTCTACCTTTTGTTCTAGATCTATGATCTTATTTTTTTAAGTTTTGGAATATTTTCCAAGTATGGTTAGGATTGTTCCTCTATTTAATTGTCATTTTTTTAAGCAAATGCTTTATTAACTTCTGTTTTACATCATTCATTTCTGCCAGATTTTGAGTTACAATCATTTTCCCCCCATTATTCCCCTACCCAACCTCCCAGAATAGTAGTCCCACAAGATATCACTTCCTCCAATCTGCTCTCTCCCATACCTTCTCCCATGCCCCCATCGACTTTTCCATTAGAGGAAGGTGAATCTTTGTGTCCCAATGCCTGCACATCTTATCTCCCTATTACAAGCGAAAGAGTATTACTAATAATATTTATATATATTTAAAACATTTAATGTTACGACCTCAAATTTCAGATCCATTTCCTTCCTCCCTTGTCACCCATTCCTTCTTGGGAGATAAGCAATTCAGTGTATGTTGTACATGTCTAGCTATGCAAAACATTATCATAGTAGATATATTGTACAAGACTGCTTATAATTCCCTCCCACTCATCCCACCCCCCACCTGGTCCATTCCCTACATAATCCTGTCCCTCTTCTATAGTGGGTACTTCCAACCTCCCCTCCCCCAAGGATGCCCTCCCATCCATCATCCCTCCTCTCATCCCCCTTCCCCCTATCCTGCTGCAGGTTGAGATATCCCATTTAGTATGTATGTCATTTTCTCCCTGAACCAAATTCAATGGGAATGTGGTTTTGTCTTTTTAGCCTTCCTTATTCTCCCCCTCCTTTGCAAACACTTCCCCTTGCTTCTTCTACATGGGATAGTTTATCCTACCCTGTCTCTCCCCATCTCCTCTTGCCACTTTCCTCTCTCACCTCATAATTTCATCCTTTGAGTATTCTCCCTTCCCAACAAATTCAACCTATGCCCTCTATCCATATATAACTGTAACCATATACACACACATTCACATGTGTATTCATATGACCACACTCCCTTCTTCCATTATTTTCATAGTGAGAAAGATATCATCAGTCCCAATTATTGCTTTTCCATATAGGAATGTAAATAGTTCAACTTTGATAAGTTCCTTTTGATTTCTTTTCCCTGATTACCTTCTCAGGCATCTCTTCCTTCTTGTGTCTGGATGTCAAATTTTCTATTCAATTCTGGTTTTTTTCTCAAGAATGCTTGAAAGTCCTCTATTCCACTGAATGACCATATTTTCCCCTGAAACAAAATACTCAGTTTTGCTGGGTAGGTGACCCTTGGGTTCATTCCCAGTTCTTTTGCCTTCTGGAATATCATATTCCATGCCCTTCGATCCCTCAGTGTAGAAGCTGCCAGGTCCTGGGCTATTCTGATTGTGTTTCCACAATATTGAAATTGTTTCTTCCTGGCTGCTTGTAGTATTTTCTCCTTGATCTGGGGATTCTGGAACCTGGCTATAATATTTCTGGGAGTTTTCTTTTTGGGATCTTTTTTCAGGAGGTGATTGGTGGATTCTTTCAACCTCTATTTTGCCCTCTGGATCTAAAACATCAGGGCAGTTTTCCTTGAGAATTTCTTGAAGGGTGATTTCTAGGTTCTTTCCTTGATCATGGCTTTCAGGTAGTCCAATAATTTTTAAATTGTCTCTCCTGGATCTATTTTCCAGGTCAGTGGTTTTCCCATGAGATATTTCACATTGCCTTCTAATCTTTCATTTGTTTGGATCTGCTTAACAGCATCTTGATTTCTCATAAAGTCATTAGCTTCCATTTGCTCCAGTCTAACTCTGAAGGAATGAATCTCCTCAGTGAACTTTTGAGATTCTTTTTCCATCTGGCAAATTGGACTTTTTAAGGCATTCTTCTCCTCATTGCCCTTTTGGGCCTCCTTTGCCATTTGAGTTAGTCTATTTTTTAAGGTGTTGTTTTCCTCAGTCAGGCTGTTGACCCTCATTTCATACTTTTCCTGCATCCTTCTCATTTCTCTTTCTAATTTTTCCTCCACTTCTCTTATTTGATTTTTAAAGTCCTTCTTAAGGTCCTCTATGGCCTGCAACCCGCTCATGTTTTCCCCTGGGGCTTTGGAGCAGGACTTCTGACCTCACAGTCCTTTTCCTGCTCTATGCCCCCAAAATAGGAGTCTAGGGTTGCATTTTTCTGTTTCCTTTGCCTTGGCATGTTGCCACTTAATTGCTTGACTTTTGGGCTTGTTGCCACACTATGGCTTTAAGGCCAGATAGAGGAATTTTCGTCCGGAATGTGTGGGGGGCAACTTCCGTTTCTGGCAAGCTATAAACCCACCCACAACTTCCACCCTAGATCACAATCCAGATCCAGGGAGGTTAAAGCAAGAGCGATTACCCCCCAAGACTGATCGCTGATCTCCCCACGATTTGTAGGCTGGGAGCCGGAAATGCCTCTGAAAACTACAAAATGGCGTGTCTCCTCAGCGGCTTCTAGCCCCCAGGGGAGGGAGCTGACGCATTCCCCAAATACAGGTCCCAAAGTCCATAGGACACTCACCTCTTACTTTGTCCTAGGCAAGTCTATGTTGATAATTCTGGAATCTCCACAGTTCCTGGTGTTCTGGGGTTCCTCCAGCTGGCTGCTGGCCCTGCCGCCCTGGGGCTAAAACCTCGGCTCATGTGGACCTGGGCTCGGCTCGGCTCCTGCACTCTGCGCGCTGCCGGCTCCCAGACCACTGCGCTGGTCCTTCCTGCAGGGTGCTGGGCTGTCCTCAGCGGGAGGTTAGCTTCTCTGTGTCGTTCTGTGGGTGCTGGGGCTCCAGAAGTTGTTCACAGTCCTTTTTTACATAGTTTGTGGGGAATCTGGGGGCAGAGAGGCTTGGAAGAGCTGTTTCTACTCCGCCATCTTGGCTCCGCCCCCTCAATTGTCATTTTTGATATGAAGACCTTCGAGAAAATACTTAACAACAAAACCCAACAAACTACAGTTTCATTAAGTAAGACCTATAAGGTGACACTTAGCCCTGTCTTGGCTAAAAAAAATACATTTTTTCTATTGTACCAATAACTAGTCCTTCTATTAAGTGTTAAATTACATTCCCACAAATCTCTGTCCCATGTCTTGTACTAAATAAGGCTCTCTATATCTGTTTAAGCTCCAAATTATCATTCTTAAAACTACCTATGGACTTCAGGAGTTAATGTGAGGATTAAAAAAAAGCATGTCTTTTTAGTGAAGGGACAACTGGCCTGCATGAGAATTGTAAAGCATGACTTTGTGCATGCCTTTTAATAATTATGACAAGCAATTCAAGCATTACAAAATCAGCAAATATTAGGACCAGAAGTGACTTTAGTAGCATCTAGTCCAACTTCCTCATTTGCAGATAAAGATATTGTTCTAGAGGAATGAAATAATCTGTTTATACAATAAGTTGGCTGCAGAACCAAGAAGAAAACATAAGACAGTGTGGCTTCATTTCTGTCTGGGCTCATCCCTCCAACTCTCACTTGTCCTGTCAGATTGGGTCTCCAAAGGGGAGTCTGCTACATTGGGTTCTAAGGGGTAATCCTGTGGGTGACTGCACTTACTACTGTAGCTCACAAGCTCTCACTGCTCTACTTTCCATTAAAACTCAGCAAGTAGATTCTAGTTGTTGTTGTTTGTCCTTTGTTCTGGGAGGGACCAATGACATCACAAGAGTGCATAAATTAGATTTAAGTGAGGTAGAGCTCCACAAAGTTGTTAGCTTCACTTTCTCCTCCAGTCATTAGAGTCCAGTGTAAGACAAAAGTCAAGAAAACTAGAGATGGCCCAGGATGGGTGACCTTGGTCTTTTTAAACTTAGGTTTTTCCCAGGTCTCAGTCAGTTTGAGCAATGACCTTTCAGTAAGAACTGAGACAAAAGATGGCCTAGTTCTTTACCACAAAAGGGCCAATCTGAGGGGGAAGACAGAGTTTCTGGTCAGAACAAAAAGGAATTGCTTTTTACACTCATACTGAGCCATCAAAACCTAAACAATGAGCAAGTGAGCCTTGGGCTAGGACCTACTATTGGGCATTCAGTAAAGTGATTTGGACTAAGAGATCTAGTCAAGTATCTCCATTTAAATTATAATGGGCTTTTTCAAAACTTATTTTTCAGCTCTATATTTCAAGAAATCATAAATGAAAATTGTGCAAAACATAGAGTTAGTTGTCCCAGATTTTTGAAAAAAAATGATGAAAGAAATAAGAAATAAAAAAATTCTAGTCTCCAAACCCCAAGATATCTTACAAAATATGTGGCCAAAAATTATATTCCTGTGGACATAGCACTGGCATGTAAAGGTATGACTCCCCATATGGACAGAGGGAACATTTGTGCTGATGAAAAAAGAAGGGGAAGGAGGAGGAGAAGAAGAAGAAAAAGGAGAAAGAGGAAATGGAAGAGGAAGAGGAGGAGGAGGAGAAGGAAAAGCAGAATAAAAAGGAAGAAAGAAGAAGAGGAAGAATGATAAGAAGGAGAAGGAGAAGAATAGTAGCTTTTCCCAACTGGAAGTGGCAGGTTGGGTCCCCAGAGGGCAGCTAGTACTACTTATAGATTGTTGTTCATCCTTTGTTCTCAAAAAGAATCAATGACACCACAAGGATGATGACTTGAACTGCACATAAATTGGATTTAAATGAGGCAGAGGAGCTCAATGTCAGTCTATCTCCTCCAGAATCATCAGAGTCCAGTGGCAAGACAAAAGTCAAGAAAACTAGTGATGGCCCCCAGTAGATTCCATGCAATTGTGGAAAAGACATTTCCTGAAATGGCATAGAAAGAATAGTAGTTACAAAGGATTTCTCACTCCTCTCCCCAAAACAAAAACCACACTGGAGCACACTCTTCTACATATCCACACATAATTGCAATTTGTTTTTCTTACAACATTGTGAAGAAGGTATATTTGGGAAGATGCTGACATAGTAATTCCTTCCAAATGCAAATTATCTCAGGCACAATGTAGCTGATAATTCCTAGAATCAACCTTAGATTAAGTGACTTTCTCAGGGTCACATAGCTAGGAAATATTAATGTGGAATTTGAGCCTATATCTCACTGCCTGCAAGTAACACACTATCCATTCTTCCATGATCCCTTTGGGGTAGGGAATCAAAATACTTTATGCTTATTATTTTTTTTTTGGAAGGCAGAAGGCAAGGCAATTGAGGTTAAGTGACTTGCCCAAGGTCACACAGCTAGTAAGTGTTAAGTGCCTAAGGCTGGATTTAAACTTTGGTCCTCCCAACTCCAGGGTCTATTCACTGTGCCAGTTAGCTTCCCCGTGCCTATTTTTAGATGAAGAAATGTCTCAAAGAAGTAAAGTTAGCAGGTTAGCATGACTAATAAGCATTAGAGCCAGGATGCAGACAAAGAACTCTCAATGACTCCAGATTCTTTCTATTCCTTAACTCCTTTCCCTGGTTGTCAAGATCCTCCACATGCTTTGTCAGTCCTGTTGATACAGCCTTATTGAGCACAGCTCTCAAATGGAATTTTCCAGTTGAGTTAAAGTTGTCCTATCTTGCCGATATGAAGTTAATTTTAATCATTATGTCTTTGTCTATACTATTTCCCCATCCTGGAATTTTCTCCATCCTCCTGTCCTCCTACTCAAGCCCACTTCAGTTTTAAAAACTCAGCAGAATTTCTTCACTTCTTTGTATTTCCATTCTCATTCTTTTTTTTCCTTTTGGTGAGACTTGTCATAATGGGTATAAATATTTTTATTCTGACTATTTCTGGTGTGTAGTTCATTAAAATATGTGCTCTTAATTATTATTTCTCTTTTAAACCATTCATAAAGTTCTTTCAATGATTCTATGCTTTCTTGGGAATCCACAGCTTCATCTATTTAACCAGGTGATTTATTTTTCTTTGCTTTGTAATACTTATTCTTAGATGCCTGAACTTTTACTCGGTCTGAAGGCCATATTTCCTTATGTTATTAATATTTTTCCTGTTAGTTTATTTGTTTATGTTCAAAGAGTTTTCTTCCTCCCAAAATACTTGGTAATTTCATCTTCCCCTCCCACCTTATTTTCCGAATTACTTTTTAAATCCCTTTGATAATAATTTCCTTAGGGGCTGGATTTTAAATAAGGCACAGTTTTCTCCCAAGTTTGGCATTTCACAGGTCACCCACCTTGGTCTTGGGCAGCAATGTGGTGCAGTGGATAGAGTCCAGGCCCGAAATCAGAAGGACCCTTTTTCCTGAGTTCAAATGTGACCTCAGACACTTACTAGCTATGTGACCCTGGCCAAGTCCTTTAATTATGTTTGCTTTGGTTCCTCATCCGAACAATGAGCTGCTGAAAGAAATAGAAAATCACTTCAGTATCTTTGCCAAAACAACCCCAAATAAAGTCATGGAGAGTTCGACAGGACTGAAATGACTGATCAAAAACAACACCTTAGTCTCTCCTCCAAATGACTTCAAGGGGGCAGAAATAACTCCAACTAGTTTAGGACACTTTCCCTCAGGTTTATTGGAATGCCATATAGCCTCACAAACATGTTGTGTCTCTGTTCCTTCTTTTCCTTAGTTTCCTGGACCAGCAGCAAAGAGTACAGCTACATTACTATTACCTAAGTAAATTTCTGCTGCTTAGGGTTTGGATCTTAGTACTAGAGGGGGCAAAGCATAGAGTTGATTTCTGCTGTAATTATAGACAGGTGTTTTTCTCCCATTTCCACAATCCCTTTTGTTCTTTGGCTGAGTTCTGTTGTAACACAGAGTACTGCCATGCTGCTTTTATAGCCTGAATATATTTCTGCTGTTTGGTTCTCAGAGGCACTGGGGATAGGTTTGGATCTAGAATTAGATTCTGTTTCAAAGGCACATGAAGCCCTGTTCTCTAGAGTATGGTGGGCAGTAAAAAAGGGTATGTTATTTACTATTGGTTTCCTTTTCTGTTAATTCTCTGGGTTTTTACCTTTTTGGTTCTTGGTGCCCTTTATCATTGAAACAATTGAAATTGCTTTATCTCTATTGTGTCATTCATATTTTGTAGAGGTTTGAGAGTTCATGAGGATGTTTAGTCTAGTCCTCTGTTTTTAGGTCATCTGATCCAGAAGTTTCTTAGGTGAATAATTCCTTCTGGAAACTTCTGATAACACCAGAATACATTGATATTTCCTTGTTCTTAATTCCAATTACATCTATGTACCACAGTCCCATACTTAATTGTCCTTGATTAATACTTTTGGGAGGGCAGTTAAGTGGGGTAGTGAATAGAATGTTGTACCTGAAGTCAGGAAGACTCATCTTCTTGAATTCAAATCTGGCCTCATACACTTAATAACTATGTTACCTTGGGCAAGTCACTTAACTCTGCCTCAGTTTCTTCATTTAGAAAATGAGATGAACAAGGAAATGGCAAACCACTACAGAATCTTTGCCAAAAAAAACTCAAATGGGGTCATGAAGAGTCCAACATGATTGAAAATGACTGAATGACAACAACAGCAACAAATTATTTGGGGGAAGCAATGTTAATTTTTTCTCTACAATTTTATTAAGCATCCCTAGTCCAGAGACAATGTGATTCTTTTTTAATAAATTAGAAATATGTATATTTAGGCAAGATATACTTCCTTATTATCTATATTCCAATCCCAACCCCACCTTCCCCAAAAGATAAAGGAAGAAAAAATATGTTTAAGTCTACTTTGAGTCCAGCAGTTTTCTCTCTGGAGAGGGTTATCATAATTTATCAAGTGCTCTTTGAAATTATGGTGTTTCATTGTGTTGATCAGAGATATTAAGTTTTTCAGATTTGATTAGCTTTAAAATAGCTGTTACTAAGTATATTGTTCTTCTGGTTCTAGTCACTTCATTCTGTATGAGTCCATATTGCTGTTTTCAGATTTTATGAAACCATCTCCTTCATCATTTCTTATAGAACAATGAAATTCTCACACATTCTTATACCATAACTTGTTCTCCCAATTCCGAATTGCTAAGTATTCCATCAGTTTTTAATTCTTTTCCACCACAAAATAGAACTCCTATAAATATTATTGCATATATGGGTCATTTTCCTCTTCCTTTGATCTCCTGTGAGTATAGCTCTAGTAGCATTATTGCTGGGTCAGTTGGTATGCAAAGTTTAATAGCCCTTTGCACATAGTTCCAAATTGCTTTCCAGAATGGTTGAGCTAGTTCACAATTCCCCAACAATGCATCTGTGTGCCTGTTTTTCTACATCCACTCTAGCATTTTTCATTTTCTTTTTTTTTTGTCATCCTAGTCAATCTTATGGGTATAAGATGATACCTCTGAGCTGTTTTAATTTTCAGTTTTCTAAATATTAGTGGTTTAGAGCATTTTTTTCACGTGCCCATTGAAAACTGTAATTTGTATTTGTATGAAGAGTGTTTTGTAGTTGTGTTCATATGGTTTCTGAGTACATCTTGGCAGGTAGACTCCTAAGGATTTAATACTGTCTATAGTTATTTTTAATAACATTTTCTTCCTATCTCATCATACTGGCTTTTGTTGATAATATGCAAAAATGCTTAAGACTCATATGTTTATTTTCTATCCTACAAATTTGCTGAAGTTGTTAATTGTGTCAATAAGTTTTTTAGTTGACTCTCTAGGGTTCTCTAGGTAAACCATTATGTCATCTGCAAAAAAGTGATAATTCTGTTTTCTCTTTGCCTATGTTTGCTTAATTTCTTGTATTTGTCTTATTGCTAAAGCTAGCATTTCTAGTACAATACTGAGAAGTAATGTTCATAGTGGACATCCTTGATTCACCCCAATCTTACTGGGAAAATTTATAGTCCATATCTATTTCAGATGATTATTGCACTTGGTTTTAGATAGATACTATTTATCATTTTAAAGAAAGCTTTGTTTATACCTGCACTTTTTAGTGTTTTTTTAATAATAGGAATGTTTATTATGTCAATAACTTTTTTCACCATCTATTGTAACAATCATATAATTCTTTTTATTTTTATGTTCAATTAATTTTATAGTTTTACTAATAAAACAGCCCTGCTTACTGGTATAAATTCAGCTCAGTTGTTATATGTGATCTTTCTGATATATTACTGTAATCTCTTTGTTAGTATTAAAAAAATTTATCAATATTCTTTAGGTAAATTGTTCTATAGTTTTCTTTCTCTGTTTTGACTCCCCCCAGTTTAGGTGTCAAGACCATATTTAGGTCATGATAGGAATTTAGTAGAATTCCTTTCTTTTTTGAAACATTTTGTGTTGAAATTAATTGTTCTTTAAATGTTTTGTAGAATACACAAGTAAATCCCTCTAGTTTTTTTGTTTTTTTTCCCTCATTCTCCCTTAAGCAGCTTATTTACGGCTTGTTCAATTTCTTTTTTTCTAAGATACCATTATTTGTGAATTCTAATTCCTGTTCCACTAATTTGGTTGATATATATATAAATTTATTTTTTGCTTTTTGGAGGACAATTTGAGGTTGTGACTTGCCCAAGGTCACATGGCTAGTTTTTGTGTTAAGTGTCTGAGCCTGGATTTGAACTCAGGTCCTCTTGACTCCAAGGCCAGTGCTCTATTCACTGCACCACCTAGCCACCACTGGTTGATATATTTTTAAAGATATCCCTCCATTTCACTTAAGTTGTCAGTTTTATTGATGTATACTTGAGCAAAATCATTCCTAAAAGTGCTTTTGTTTCTTCTTCATTTGTTGTACATTCACACTCTTCATTTTCAATATTGGTAATTTAGCTCTTCTTTCTTTATAAAATACCAGATTAGTCAATGGATTATTTTATTTAAAATTTTTTTTTTTTGCAAAACAAAACAAAACAAAACCCCAAACTCTAGTTTTATTTACTTGCTCTATTTTTTACTTTCAGTTTTGTTAATCTCTGTTTTGATTTTCTGAATCTCTATTTTGGTGTTTAAATTGAGATTTAAAAAAAAGTTATTTTTCTAGGTTATTCTAGTTGTATGCCAAATTCATTAATCTGATTTTTTTCTTTTATTGATGTAAGTATTTATGATACATTATTATGTAATAATACATAAATGTAATGGCTCAATAAATGCTCATTACCAAAAGCCAGTTCTAACATAGGCTATCACAAAGTTGTACATGTGAAAAAGGAAGGATCTCTTGTTTCTGTTCTTTCTATAGAGATATAGCAGAAGAATAGAATTTTGTCTTTACCTGGAAGAGACCATGCAAATCTAATAGTCTAACTCTTTTTACAAGAGTAGAAAGAAGAGTCCAAAGAAATTAGATGGCTGGTCCAAGATAACACAATTAAATAAGAAGTGGAGTTAGGACATAAACACAGGACTTTTTACTAAGCCTAATACTCTTTCCACTCTATGACCCTGCTTCTTGATGGACTACCTACACATTCATCTCCAAAAAGGCCATTTGCTTCCTTTTTTTCCATTTATAATCTCTTGGTGATTTCATTACTAAAAATTTACCTATAAATTGAATGATAAATGGGGAAGAAAGAATTACATTTTCACTTCTTGTTAGCCATTTTGATTGTAGATAAAAAGCTAGAAAACAATTTTAGAAAGAAGGTTTTGGATTACATGTAGATTTCATGTATCTTTACATTGTACCTTTTCTCCCCCCCCACCTCCAAGACAATATATGAAGAAGAATTGATTACAAAATTTCACAGAGGCAGGTGTTGCTGCCTCTTTATGTCCCTTGAGAAAGTATCATATAGTGTATAGAGTCCTAGATCAAGAGACAGGGAAATCTGGATTTGATTCTTGTTTCAAACACTTTTCTATCTGTTGACCTTGAGCAAATCATTGAACATGTCTTCATCTACAAAATATGAATGATAACTATAAATTACCTCAGATTGATAAGTATATACACACACACACATACATACATGTCTGTTATATACTTGAGCAAAATTATCTATATTCTATGTTATAGACATGTATCCATATATGTACATATAGTTATAGATTTTGAAGTCCTATATGAATGTTATCATTATTTTTTAACCTCCTTTGCCTGAATGAATTTCTCTTTTATGCCTGTGGAGCCAGTAAGAATTGGCATGGCATGGTAGATAAGAAGCTTGCCTCTGAGAGGGAAAGATCTGTGTTCAAGGCCTGATATGTGACACACACTAACTGTGTGATCATGGGCAATTTACTTAACCTTTTATTTACTTAAACTTTTTTTGTTCTTGGTAGCTTTATAAAATATAAATACCCAGAATAATTATCAATCTGCATTGATAGATGGAGTTTCCTTAATAGAGTTCTCTAAATGGATGGAAAGGTTATTCCAGAATGTCCCCTCTACCTAATGAAAACAAAATAACAACAACCAAAGAGTGAACTTATTATCTCTAAAGTATAATGTTCAATTTCAGTATGTTAGGTTTGTTTTTCTTTTGTTTTAAAAGATTTATTAATCTTATTTTTTATTTCTTTGAAATTAGGTTAGAAAATTTTTGTAATGAATTATATTTCTACAACATAACAATGAAACAATCTGAAAGTCTGGTCAACTTCTAAAGCTATATAAGACTAATCAACCATGGATGGGCCCCGTTTGTCTCTGAGTTTATATGGCAATTTTCGGATTAATACTAATTAATGGCATGTCATTGCTCGCGTAAAATGAATGATGAAAATGGTCATTCAACCCTGATATTGAAAACATTTTGCATAGGTCTATGAATCAAGAGGAGGAGATAACAACGAGATCAAAATGCCTACTTTCTGCTACAGTAACTTGACATTAAGTGATTTTGGAGTTGTTGGCCAGGAAAAAGCTTGAATGATTGTTCAGCTTCCTGTTAAAACTGCTTCTTGATTTATTTATCAATATCTTATCTTGGGAGAACTGGTAAGATACATAACCTCAGAAAAGTCAAAGAAGATTTGTTTAATCTGTGAGTCAGAAACACCTAGCATTTTCAAATACCATTTTCTTCCCATCCTTATTGACCTGTTGAAGCATTATGTATGTGTGCAGTGATTATTATTTGCTTGGAATGAGGACTGTGGGAAAGGTGGATTTGTTCTTCAAAATTCCTTATATCTTTTGCCCTGGTTTTTGTCTTTTAATCAATCTGAATTGCCCTGCAGAATGATATGCCATCTGATCCCTTGCATTTTCCCTTCAGCAACTTTTTAAGTGACACTTTTGTTCCCAGGATCTTCCATGTGAGAAAAGTGTTAAGGCTAGATCATAACACAATTGTTACGGTTTCCCATAAGAATACTTTAATCTTCACTAACTTGCCAAGGCAAATTTTCCAGCAGACACAGAGGTATAGGATCATTCATGGTCCCTGACTTAGTTGAGGGATTCCCTTGCAAGGTTCAAAGAAGTGATAATTTGTGTTGCTACAGTCTTCCCCTATTTTGTAACATTTATTCACTGCTAAATTGTTGGGTGACATAGTGATGTGATTCTCCCCAGGCCATGTTGAGGACTTGAAACCAGAGATGTATGATACTAGCTTCTAACAACTTTGCTCCAAGGTTTCTCAGAAATGTTTTTTTTTTTTTACTACAGATGATTTTTTGACATTAAAATATTGATGAAATTAATATACTAAGATTTCTGTCTTTGTATTCCCAATGTCTAGCATATACTGGATGCTTAATAAATACTTAATGATTAATTATCCTAGAGAAACTGGAGGGATGGCTGGCTCCTGAGATTAGCAGGGGAAGGAATTAGGGAACTTTTTGGAGCCAAATGGGAGCCAATTGGAGCCAAATCAACCTAGATTTAGGTTGAAGAATTGTCATACCTAATGAATATTTTTGTTGTTGTTTAATTATTTCAGTTGTGTGTCTAACTCTTTGTGACCCCATTTGGACCTTTGTTGGCAGAGATACTGAAGTGGTTTGTCATTTCCTTCTCCAGCTCATTTTACAGATGAGGAAACTGGGGCAAAGAAGGTTAAGTGACTTGCCCAGAGTCACATAGGTAGCAAGTATCTGAAGCCAGAATTAAACTCAGGAAGATGAGTTTTCCTGACTCCAGACTATCCACTGCACCACCTAGCTGCCCAATGATTATTTTTAATCACACGTAATTTCATATTGAACATTTTTAAGGGAAAGTATCACTATCATTAACATTTTTGCATCAAACTCCAATTCATATTAAATTGAACAGCAAAACTCCCTGGAATAAAGTTTGGGCAATGCTGATCTAGCTCCCTGATGTTTGATTCTCTGATAAATTTCATATGAGTTCTATAATGGTCTACTTATACAATGTAGGGGTTTTATACTATGGCATCCCTCAAAGGTAAACTAGAGTCTAGTCATTCATCATGTCAGGTGTGAGCATTTTAAACAGTAAGAGTATACACATAGTGCTAGATGTGGCAGCATCTGGCTCATGTAATGCTGTGAGTTAGATGTGCTAATCAGATAGTAATAGCTGCTAGCAGTTTTATATTAAGGCTTACAAAGTACTTGATATGCATCTCACTTGATCGTCAGAATATCCATGCAAGGTAGCTACTATATTGCTTTTTCTTTTCAAAACAAAGTTAGGCTAAGGAGGTTAAATGAGTTATCCATGGTCAAATGACCAGTTAATTTCAATAAAAAAATTTGAACCCAGGTCTCACTTGGCTCTGAATTCATAGTTTTTCCCACTCCCTACACTACTGTAGTATAACCTGCTTCACTCTAAATAAGTCATGAGAAGAACTCCTCACTGCAGGCTGTTGTTTCTGTTTTCTGGATTATTGTCCTAGCAACGAGCCTTAAATGACCTCTGGCAGTGATGATCATATGTTTCTCCCTAAGAAGATGGCAGGATGCTGTGGAGAGCCTGCTGGATTTGAAGTCAGAGGATTCAAGTATAAATCCCAGCTGTGGAATTTTGGTCAAATTGAGTCACCTCTCTGAGCTTCAGTTTCTTCTGTAAAATTAAAGTGTCTCTTATGTAAGGCCTTGGACTAGATGACATTTGAGGTCCTCTGCAAAATTTCTCTCTGTAATATTAGACTAGATGACCTTTTCATCCTAAATGCATCAGAATTACAGGATCATAGGATTTTAGAATTGACAGGGACTTCAGTAACTCATTTAATCAAAATCATCTCTGAACAGAAACCACCAATTCAGGAAACTAGAAGAATGACCACCTAGGCCTTGCAAGAAGTTCTCCACTGAGGAAACACATGCCACCTCCCCAGGCAGCTCATGATACTTTGGGGAAGCTCTCACTAAGTTTGTTTATTCTTCCTGAAAACAAGTCTAAACTGGCCTCTTTGGGACTCTTATCCATTGCTCTTGGTTCTGCCCTCTACAGCAAAAAAGAAATTCAACCCCTCTTCCATAGGACAGTACATTTAAAAATAGCTTTCCTCTTTTTTTTTTCTTTCTTTCTTTCTTTTTTTTTGCTTTTTGGAGGGGGAATGCAGGGTAATTGGGGTTAAGTGACTTGCCCAAGGTCAAATGGCTAGTAAGTGTTAAGTTTCTGAGGCCGAATTTGAACTCAGATCCTCCTGACTCGAGGGGCGGTGCTCTATTCACTGTGCCACCTAGCCACCCCAAAAATAGCTTTCCTCTTAACCCACTCTTTTCTGCTCCAGGATAAAAATCCACATTTATTTCAACTTAACATTCTATGACATGGACTCAAGACCCCTCAATCTTCTGGTTGTACCTTTCTCATCATCTTATCAATGTTCTTCCTAATCTGTGGTTCCCAGAAGTGAACAGAATATTCTGAATATGATCTTACTGAGGAGGATTTCAGACAGACTTCACCTCTTTATTCCTAAAGTTATATAGCCCCAAGTTTGCATTAGCTTTTTTGTCTTCCATATCACACTGCAGACTCATATTGACTTTGAATCATAAGTAGCCATGGATCTACACTCTGGCACCTTCATCTATGGTTTATAGAGCAATGTATTTTTGCCTAAGGCAGAACTGCATCCAATGTGCTGTGAGTTCCCCATTTGGCTGGTTTCCCATAGGGCGGTTAAAAATGCTGAGGATACTCTTTCCTTGACTTGGTCCGAATTAATATGGGCCAGCTTTGTCCCAAGCACTAACCTGTACACCCTGGCTCCACCTAACTGCTTGAGGCTTTCGAGGGAGCACATTCATCCCCCAAGGCATTCAGGCCACTGCTTGCATTCTTGCCCAGTATGATTGAGTTAGGTGCCAGTGCACATGTGCATCCTATCCTCCCAAGCTGTAAATAATAATCCATTGCTTCCAAACATGCTGCTCATGTTCTTCCAACCCAAATTTCTATTGAACAGTCCACTAAAACTTCCAGATATTTTTTCATGCAATTCATCATCTAATAATCTCTTTCTATTCATCTCCCTAACCCATCTGAGATTTGCATAGTCGATTTTTAGAATATAATTGTAGGACTTTAATTTAACCCTACTGAACTTCATATTCTTAGATTCAGCCCAGTGCTCTAGCTTGTCAAAGCCTTTTTGGATCTTGACTCTATTATCCACCTGTAATTATGCTGAAGAAATCTTGGATATCATTTCCCTTTAGAAATTATTACGGTACTTTTAACACAATGGTAATATAAACTTCGTTAAAAAAAACCTAATAGCCACAAGGATTCAATATAATTTTTAGGTAATTGAGACAATCAAATTCTGTACCTATGAAGAGTGAAAAAAATAAGTTCCTGCTATGAGGAATACTTCCAAAATAATCTGACCTTCACGTGCATAGTTTTATTAATTTGTACATTTTTTTTTGTTCAACACTCCCTTCCAGCTTTGTGTCAGCAAGCTTGACATGTAAATATGCTATTTATGTCTTTATCCAAGTCATTGAGAAAAATGTTCATTAGCACAGGTCCAAGGACAAATACCTAGGGCATTCTACTGGTGAGTTTCTGCCAAGTTAACATTGAATTACTAATGATTCATTTTTGAGTCTGGACACTCAACCAGTTCCAAATCTATCTAATTATAATATTGTCCAGTTTTCATCTCTTTACCATTCCCATAAGGAGAGCAGGGGATGCTTTATCTAACTTGCCAAAATCTTGGTAAGTTATTATCTTGATCTAGCATCTACTAGTTTTGGAACCCTCTTAATGTAACAGGATGAATACTGGGTTTGGATGACTTATTCTTGATGAAGCCAAATCATGAGACCTCTTTGTAATCAGCATTTATATTTATTGATGTTCACTAATCATCTTTTTGGTTGATCTGCTAGGGCCAGCTAGGTTATACAATAAATAGACTACCAGGCCTAGAGTCAGGAAGACTCGTCTTCCTGTGTTCATATCTAGCCTCAGACATATGCTTACCGTGTGATCCTAGGCAAGTCACTTAACTCTGCTTGCCTTAGTTTCCTCATCAGTAAAATGAGCTGGAGAGGAAAATGACAAACTATTATAGTATCTTTACCAAGAATACCCCAAATGGGATCACAGAGTCAGACATGGCTTAAAATGACTGAACAACAAAAATTAGAATTTTCTTGGGCATCAAAATCAGGTTCATTGTCTGTTTGTAAACTATTGCCTTCTACTTCCCTTTTGTTTTATTTTTCTTTTGATCTTGGCAGTTACACTTTCCAGTGTTGTGGTACCTCTCTTATTCTACATGAATTTTCAAATTTCAAGTGACTTAATATTCACATCTATCATGACTTTCAGTCTGGTTTGAATGACTTGAATTCATCAAGGTCATGAGATATTTTCTTACTATTGTAGTGGGGGGGAAGCTGGGAGGGATGACATTATATTTTTCCTTTCTTGACTCAAGTGTCTATACAGAAGTCATACTCTAACTCCTCATCATGGTGGAGAGATCACCCTGGATTCTCAAAGCCTCAAAGTTTGGCTCCCATCAGTTCTAGAAAGTTTTGCCATAATGGAAATAAACTATGGCTGGGAATAAACTAAATCTATTTTCTCAGGACCATCTATCTCATTATGTAGAGACCATTTACCAATATGTTGGTCACCATGGCAAAGCATAAAATAGGAAAACATTTTAAATGTCCCCCACTGCAGTGTGACCCCCTCTGTTTCTTCTGTGAGGGAGTGAAAGTACCAGCAAAGGAGGCAGAGGGTATTAAGAATAGCATCATTTATAGACTACTAACAAACTGAAAATTTGACTGGTGGTACTCTACATGTAAGATTGCTTCTGAGAGACAAGTGAGTGAGTGTGAATATTGTTGAAGGAGCCAAATCTTGGCATTCTTTTTATAAATGAAACCAGAAGAAAGAAGTTGAAGCTAAATTGAAGGATAGTTCACAAGTATTCCTTGAAAAGGAAGAGTTTATAGAGTGATTTTATTTATCACCTGAAGCTTCAAGAGATAACAATTCATAGGACATTTGGTATTAGGTACATTAGGAATAATGATAAGAATTTATAAAACAATGACCATGAAAATATAATGCCAATTTAAGCATCTACATTAGTGGCTACTTGTGAAATGAGCAAGAATCATTACGTATTTTCTGAATATTATATCAGACCTCTGGGAATCCTAACAAGAACCTGTGGCTCATTTTCAGAAGCCCATTTATCCTATTGAGAGACAACCTTCTCTATGCGCCAGTTGATGCTTCTTTCTGCTTTTGCCTAAAATTATAGATGAATTAGAGCATCTAGGTGGCACAATGGAGAGAATGTTGGGCCCAGAGGGAGGAAGACTCATCTTCCTGAGTTCAAATTTGATCTCAGTCACTTACTAGTTGTGTGACCCTGGGCAAGTCACTTAATTTTGTTTGTCTCAATTTCCTCATCTGTAAAATGAGCTAAAGAAGGAAATGTCACATCACTCTAGTATCTCTGCCAACAAAATCCCAAATGGAGTCAAAGAGAGTTGGCCATGACTGAAAAATGCCTGAACAACATGGATGAAATTTTTTATTGACTTTTATTATAAATTATACATACTAGGTTTTCTTGATATGACACTATCTGCTTATTACATCTTGGATATCAGTTCCATGTTAGCCATTTTTTTTACTTCTTGTTCAAAGATAATTCTTTGACAGGGAAAATAATTGAATTGAGCAATTCTGATTCTTCCATGATGCCAGTTATCATCCATTCCAAGAAGAAGTTTTATCCTTATTTTGAACTGCCTTTCCCCCCAAATATAGCTTAATAAACAGGTCTTTTTATTGTTTTATGTACTAGCTTCAACTCATTCAAATTTGAATGCCACTGACACTATTTTTATAGGATTGTGCCTTACAATTATTTTAATTCTCTATTATCTGCCCTTGTATTCATCTTCTGTTATATTTTATGTTATTGACTGAACTCCCTATGAATGTATCTGACTATATCATCTCTATCTCTATAGATTTTCTCTCTCATCTAACGACCTTACTTTTATTACCTCTTCTACAGTTGTCTGATGTTTCTATTCATTGTATCCTGGTGCTTGAGATTGAAAACACTAGTCATGCATAGGACTGCCCTATATTTGTCTATAATGGTGGATGGTTTTATTGTGTATCACATGAAATTTTGCTTGTCTACTTATACTCTAGAATCAAGTAAATTGGACTATGTATCATTATTGGGGAGATATCTAATTGCTAAGTTTGTCCTAAAACCTGATGTCTGAAATATTAGTCCTACTGAAACCATAGAATCACATTTCTCCAAGTTGGAAGAAACCTTAGATGTCATCTTGTCCAGCCTGAAGTGTAAATCTTGTTGACAGCATCATAGACAGAACACCCTACTTCCTGAGGCAACATGCTCCATTTCTGGACAGATCTATCTTACCTAGAAGCCCTAGGGGGGATTTAGATCAAGACAGATGGTCTGAGGGCATAGCACTGGCATCAACTGCTGCTGCCAAGCAGCATAATGCCCTGTAACTTCACTTATAAGTACCAGGTGGTTTAAAATTCTTACAGTCACAGTGGTGAGGAAAGTTTACATTGGCTCAGCTCCAAGTCATCTGAGCATATTAAATTCTACTCTAGGATATTCATTTCCAGCCCAGTCCAGTTCCACAAAAGTATTAAGCAAATTTATTCTAAAATTGACTTATTGAGGGGGTTTTTGGGATCCTGAAGAAAACAAGGCCAACAGATAAAGATTATCCTCCCCAGTAGACTGAGAATGCTTAATCCATTCAGTTTAGTTAACTAAACATTCAGACTCCTACAGGTGAAGAATACTGTTCTAGATGTTTGGGGAAGATTTAGCAATTAGATAACACTTGGTACAGGCCTTCAAGAAACTTGCAGTCCCAAGATTTGTTTATCATCCTGGGCAGTAGGAGCAAATGACTAAAGTAAAAAGCCAACATATGTACAGATAATCCCATGGGACACTACAGAAAAGTAGTAACTCATGTTTATATAGCTCTATGAGGTTTACAATGCATGTTTTTTACAACAATCCTATGAAGCAAGGAGTATAACTATGGTTTCCAATGTATAAATGTGGAAACTGAAGCATAATATTGCCTCCAATTGCATAGCCACTAAGTGGCAATTAAATTCAATTTGAATTTAAGTTGAACCCAGGTTTTCTGACACCAATTACAGCACATGGACTATCATATTTTGAAATATTGGTAACAAAAATCTTGCTTTGAATTTGTGTGGACAACTTTATTTCAAGCAATTTGGCGCACTTCAATATTGGCATCATGGCTCCCAAGCATCTATTCCTCTTGTAGCACTATTCCTGAATTCGGGATTTCAATACTATGCCTCTGTTTCTCTTTCATCTTGAAATTTCTCTCAAAACCTATGATTTCTTTTCCCTGGAACATTCAGTCATCCTTATGTCCTCTTATCCTGGAAAGATTCTGCACCTTCAGCAAGAGCATAAAAGCCATTGTATATTTCCATGCTTGGAAACCACACTAATGTGTGCTGCCCTTGGCAAAGGACAATGAGGGCTATATACCAAGATACCTGTTGGCATACAGTTTTCTTACCCTGTGAGTCATAACAAAGTTTTGTTAGCTACTTTTTCTGTGTGGTTCTGTTGCTCTTTATCCAAACACTGCTGCATTACATCATCTCTCATGCTTCTTAAATGAGTGACTTAAGGTAAGTCACGTAATATCCTTGAATGTCAATTTTCTTGTCTATAATAAGAGAGGGTTGGACTAGATGTACTTTGAAGTTCTTTCAGCTCTAAATCAATTCTGTGATATCTATTACCATATATTTTCTTCTGAGGGGCAGTGAGGTGGCACAATGCATAGAGTGTTGGGCCTGGAGTCAAGAAGACCTGTCTTTCTGAGTTCAAATCTGGCCTCAGACACTAGCTGTGTAACCCTGAGCAAATAATTTAATCATGTTTACCTCGGTTTTCTCATCTGTAAAATGAACTGAAGAAGGAAATGACAAAACACTCTAATCCCAAATGGGATCATAAAGATTCTGAAATTTCTGACCAATAACATCAGCAGCAACCATCTTCTCCTATAGTTGTTTATTTTTCTTCTTCCTGGGTATACTGCCTGAGGTTTAGAATTGACTCCAATGGCCTCAGAAGGGTTATTCTGTCTTTGTCACTGATAAAGGATGTCTTTTTGTGGATATCATGAAGAAGTCTCATTTAATCTGTGCTTATTACCAAAACTGATAAACTGACCTATTACATCATTAATGGAGCAACTAACTTTAGTTGAATACTAAGTTTAGCCATTTACAGATACAAATTATTATGTGAACATGCAAAAGATCTGAAATTTTTTCAGCTTGGGGAATCCCATAATTTAATCCCATAATTCTTAGGGAGTTACCTATGGCAAATAGAGTTTAACTGTCTTGCCCAGGGTCCCACTCCTAGTAAATATCACAGACAGGATTTAAACCCAAGGTTTCCTGATTATAATCTTAGCCCTTAGTTCATGACTTCAGGTTGTTTGTCTACATGAATGATTAGTGAATACAAAATGAAGTGTAAGTGCATAGGAGGGAAATGAAATGCTAGGGAATCCTAGTTGAAAGCTAAAAAAAAAATCCACATACATAGTATTATATACATTCAGGATCCATGATTTTGTCAGTGTGGGTATTCTTCATCTGCCCAGAGCACAGCCTTTTCCATAACTTCATAGAGGGTTTTCATGAGTTCTTGTGGCTAAAACATTCATTTCCTGATGATCAACCTTATTATATGCCTCTCCAACCTTAGCAATAATGTTCCTTGGACTGCAGATATATACTTTTCTCTGAACATTTACTTGAAACCTTTCCAGCTTGGTACAACCTGTCAGGATTTGCACTTTGCTGACATAGTCTTTTAAGTATCCAGGGTCACCTTCATACCACAAAAATAGCATACAGAAATAATTGGGATAAATAGATATTATCCCAGTGTGAATGTGACATGAATATTAACCATACAGCTTCAAGGTCATTCCACATTCCACTGGGAATTCATTCCTAGAATAGCAGCTTCATGGACAAGGTTAAGCATAGAAAAGAACTTGGGACTATTGAGCTAAGAGCTGGTCTTCACAGGTAAGACTGGCTAAATGGGGGTATTGAGAATTACTACAAAAAAGGAAAGATGATTTTTATGCATAAATCTCTTTTCCCTTTTTCTTTTCCCCTGTGCTGTTGCCCTTCCATTTTAGATTATTTCTTAGTTTCAAAAAGTCAGCTTTTTATAAAGGTCCATATACATATATGTGTATATATGTATGTACATATATACATATACATACATAACTATCTGTCTATCTATCTATTACAAACTTCCATTCTATCAAGGGACATAATCAAATAGCAAAAATATTTTTTTTTCTGTAGTCTTTTGTACTCAGAAGAAAGAAAGGATAAACTTGACTTGTTATCTATTTTTTTTATAAGCACACATTTTAATTCATTCTACTTGTAAGAAAATAGTAAAAACTATAACTAAGGAAGATGAATCTGATAAGCATTCAGATTATTTGAAAGATACAAATAATAAGACAAGAAAAACATTTTTTATGCTTAAGAATATGTCATTAGAGGCAGCAGATTGAAATTGGGAAAGAAAAAATTGTAAATGAATTCTAGAAAAGATTTCCCAAGTGTATGGTCTATTAGATGGTGGAAAGGCAGTAACAAACAACAATACAAGAACAATAACCCAGAATTAGAGAGATTATTAGTGGGAATGAATGAATGGGTCTGTTTCTCCCTTCGAGGGTAACTTTGATTCTTTTAATCCAATCTAAACTTTTTCCAACTGAACATACAGTAAATGAAATAAATGTGGAAAATTTGTGTTAGACCAGAGTGCTTCAAAAAGGGTAAATTCTCTAGTATTTACACTCTTAGATTCTTCATAATACTGTTATGAAATGATCATAAAATTACTGAATTGAATTAATTTCCAGTCAAGCTTTTTAGGACCGGGTTGAATTTATGATCCATTAATGAGTCCAAATTAGTTCTAATACTTTAAGGATACCAAGTCTATCTTGGGAAGGGGGGATTAAGATTTAAAACATTTAGAGAATCTAAGCCTAAAGCCATGGGGCCAAACAGCATTTCAAGATATTAAAGGAATCTTCATTTTTCCCTTCCTAGAGCTGCAGTCTCTTTGGGGACAGCAGAACAGAGTTCTTCTTTTGATGTCAGTTCATGATGGTACCTGATACAGGGACCCAGTGGTATCCTTTTTTCTATGCCCTTTGAAAACTATCAGAGTTCTTCAAATTCAATCTCAATTTGAAAGAAGTTTGAATATTTCTGTAGGACTCCTGACAAGTAGTTAGCCAGCATCTGCCTGAAGACCTCCTATGATGGTAAACTACCAATACAGCCCATTATCTTTTCTGGACAGCCATGAGAATTAGGAAGTTTTTCTTTATTATGAACAGGAGCCACTCCTTGTGATTTTACCAGTTAATACCAGATCTCCTTGCTATGGCCACAAAGAACAAATGTAATCCGCCTTCCACATAACAACTCTTTAAATAGTGAAGATGTCTATTATGTTCCATGATATTTCTTCTCTTCCTTAGCCTACACATCCTTAACTCTCTTAATGTATTAGCATATGAGTTTGTTTTCACTTATCTCACTATGTTTGTCACTAATAATGCTTAGAACTAGATATGATATGCAGGATGTTATCTATGTCAGAGCAGAGTGGAACTTTCACTTTCCTCATTCTGGACTCAATCATTTCGATGACAGTAGTTCTTTTGGCTGCTTCATCACACTGTTGACCTTTATTGAACATGTAAGTTCCCTAGAACTTTTGGGTATTTTCCCACATAAATTGCTTCTGATCCTTTTCACCTGCCCCATTCTCTACTTGTGCAGATATCTGTTACAATTTGAAAATAAATTTCTTACTTTGATTATTCTTTTTAGTAAAGGGAATAAAAAATAAACTAAAAAGATATGCTCCATTTTAGCTATGTTCCTCTTTAGTAATTGATACAGACCAATTACATGTTTAACAATTATTCTATGACATAAATTGTTTAAAAGTTACAGAGATTTAGCTGCTTGGTTCCTGAGAAAAATGATTATTAATAACTAATGATTGTGGGGAGATACAGAGTTCCCACTTTTTCTAAAGTCCTCATTTCAAAATTCAGTCTCTGAAGAATATCACCAATAATGAAATTGAATTAACTCTCTTCTTAATCTTGTTCAGACTCCAACCAAACTTACTAGGAATTTAATCTAAGGTGAAGCTCCAGGTGCATTGTTTTCTGCTTAGGTTTGGGTGGGTGATATAATTTTTTTGAATAGATTCCTCAAGGCTGCGAAATTTAGAAATAAATGACATAAGTATATATCCACCAGCCCCTTATTGAAATGGGTCCACTTTTCATTGTGATGTTCATTTTTGCATTAATTGTTAACCAATCAGAGTCTATTGCCACTCTGAGGAACACTCACTCCTTCAAGGCCATCTAAACCGTGAGCCCACCAACATGAGAGATCTTTGGCATTCAAGAATATCACTGACCTCTTTTATTAATAAAATTCTAGCATTATTAATAAAATAATTAAATGCCCAGAAAATATGTCTCTTGAACTTTTTAAATGTCACATTCCCATTTATATTTGTGGGTACTGTGTATATAAATCCCAAACTATTCTTATGAAAAATTTGAACTTAGTTTCTAGTGATACAAAAGAGGCATGAAACAAGTTTATCTTGAAGGTGGAATTCAGGTTTTGTATTATGGCAAAAACTGGAAATTGGAGTTTATATATTCATATTGTTGTTCCCTCTTACTGGTTAGAATTAGTGGTATATGAGACCTAAGGGCCTGTGGGAGGAAAAGCCTTTTATTTTTCCTCTGTGGTTGAAATAAACATTCACAAACATTGAGGTGAAATATAGGTATGTGTGTCAGAAATAACATTTGCAAGAGATAACCCGCTCTACTCTTTAGATATTCACTTGAGTCTCAAATGACCTATCTATGAATCACCTGCTCCTGGCAAAAAAAATCAGAATTATAGATGAGAGATGCATTATTTGGCTGTTCAAAAATGGACATTTCTTCCCTTTCCCCAGAGCGACTGCTTTCCTTACAGCTGGGCCTTTGAGTTCTTTTCCTAAGGAGGCAGGTTGTGTACCTCACTTGTAACTATTTTCCCAAGAATATTTAATTTTCTAACCCCAGAAAATGAAAAAGGCAAGAGCAGAGAGTTGTGCAATTGCTAGCAAATTTATAGCCATCTTCCACAGCAACCCATCAGCTTTGCAATTTCACAAATACAGTCCACAGATGTTTACATCAGTGACACTTGGAGTAGAATTGCAAGAAGATCACCCTCTGTCTGCTAGCCCTAAAACACTCTTTTTTTATTTCTAGATATTCAGCATCTAAATGAGAGTTGACACATGAAATAAAGTATTATTATTCAATATTACAGGGAAACAAGGATCCCTGGGTTCATTTTTTTGCCGATGCCTCAAAATGGGCTTTACCAGTTTCCCAGGATAGAAATCATCCCTGAAGCTGTTCACTTTGTATCATTGCAAATTATCTTGTACTCTCCATTTCCCTTTTCTTTTTAATGGTTTTGTGTTCTATCTGGTAATTAATTAGAGCTACTGACAAAAGGATTCAGTGGCATCTACTGGGATTAAAGAGGCCATATTTCAGAGGGTGTGGGGACACAACTGTAACTGAGTCCTCAGAAAAATAAAAATGAATGAACTTCCCATTTGACTCTTATAGAAAGAACCCAGAATAGATTGCTCTCCTGGATCTCTGCCCCTTCAATAAGTTACAAATGACCCAGCTTTATTTTTCCAATAAAAGTCATTATGTAGTCATTCTCTGAAAATCTGATTTTTTTAAACCAGTCATAAAAGCTATAAAATCATGTAGTTCTATTGCTTTTGGTTGTGGGATCAATACATTTTATAATCTTTAAGTTTTTTGAAATTAGAAGAGGAGAAATATATGGTTCCATCAATTCTCTATTTGGAGATTGCCAGACCAATGAAAATCCAAAATGGTAGATAATCCAAAAATCATTTCCTTCGGGGAAAGAAGGCCTTATAGTATCTCTCAAATCATACACTTGTTAGGGCAAGCCATGACATCCTATATACATAAAATAAAATATCAACATTTATAATTGGAGTGCTATAGTTTAATGGAGGATAAAATATAGTCTG
Organism: Gymnobelideus leadbeateri; assembly: GCA_011680675.1. Classification (NCBI taxonomy): domain Eukaryota; kingdom Metazoa; phylum Chordata; class Mammalia; order Diprotodontia; family Petauridae; genus Gymnobelideus; species Gymnobelideus leadbeateri. Next base: position 56,635 of record WOXC01006252.1, read on the forward strand.
GTAATTTGAAAACATTTTATATTATATGTTTGCTACACATATTCAGTACAAAAATTAATCTCTTTTTATAGTTTATATTTTATTTGGGCGCATGCTTTTGTACAGACTGTGCAATATGGATTTGTCTGATACCCAAGAAATTCACATTTAAAATAAAAAAACTAAATCACATAAGAATGATATGATTTAGAAGGACCCATAGGATTGTCTAATTTTCTTTTCCTTAGATTTCTGTTCAGGAATCTTTGAGATAATATTCTTTAGATGGATACAAAGCACCAATTCAAACCATGTATCTCTTTGCATTCATGTTTGTACTTAACTTATTCCTTGGTTTAGTTGATGTAATATAAAAATGATTTGGTTTAGAAAATTTTCTAAGCTAGAGGTTGCTTGGAGCAGTTGGTTGTTGGTTGTTGTCCTTCATTTGCAAAGAGGACCAAAATGACATCACTATGCTAGAGTCAAGTTTCAGTGTGTCCTACTATGGCTGATCAGATCAATAATAGCTCAGAATGCTCTACCACAGGTCAGGAACAAATAGTCTGTATGAACATTTGGGGTGGATTCTCCAAATTTGCACATCCTGCATTTCCTTTGAGCTGTTTTTATTCTGCTTTGCTCATAGAGCACAGTACCTTCTCTGATGTGGGCACACCATGCTGAGTTGTCTTGTGCCAGTGTTTCCCATGTCACACAATCAATTCCGAAGTTCTTAAGAGATCTTGAGAGTATACTTGTATCACTTCTTCTGACCACCATGTGAACATTTGCCCTGTGTGATTTCTGTGTGGTAGTCAGTTTAATATCTCTTCTCTCCCATACTTTTCTTCAGAGGCTCCCAAACACTGACCTAGCTCTGGCAATGCATGCATCACACTCATATTCAATGTGTACCTGCCTGGAAAGTACACTATCAAAGAAAGTGAACTTATCCACAGCATTCAAAACTTCTCCATTTGCTGTGACTGATGGTTCCACATATAGAAGGTGTGGTGGTGGCTGATGGAACATCTATGTTTTCTTGGTGTTAATTGATAGGCCAAAATTAGCACAAGCACCATTGATCCATACTTTGCTGCATCTCAGCTTCAGAGGTTGCATTGAGTGCACAATCATCGGCAAACAGAAAATCATGCACCAACACTCCCTCCACTTTGGTCTTGGTTTGTGGCCTTTTCAAGTTGAAGAATTTACCATTAATGTGGTAGCTGACCTGGATGTCATGTTCATCCTCATTGAAAACATTTGACAATATGACTGAAAACACCATGCTAAAAAGCATGGGAGCAAGCACAAAGCCTTGTTTCACTCCATTGGTGACTGGGAAGGCACAAGAGCATTGTCCATTATCTAGATCCTGAGCAAGCATTACATCATGAATTAATATACAATACTGATGAACTTCTCCCGGTAATCAAATTTTGACATAGTTTTCAATAAGCCCTCATGGCTAACAGTATCAAAAGTCTTGGTCAGATCCATAAATATTGTGTACAGACCTCTGTTCTGCTCCTGGCATTTCTCCTGGAATTATCAGGCAGCAAACACCATATCAATTGTTCCTTGGCCCTTTCTGAAGCTACACTTGCTCTAAGGTAGATGACCATCTTCCATGTGGAGGATCAATCTATTAAGGAGGACTCTGGCAAGAATCTTGCCAACTATAACTAAAAGAGAAATCCTCCACCCTGCCCCGTGATTGTCACAGGACAATCTATTTCCTTTGCCTTTATAGAGATGGACAGTGGAGACATCTTTGAACTCCTGGGGAACAACTTCCTCTTGCCATATAACCTTGAAAATTTCAGTCAACTTTTGTATGAGCAATGGACCTCCTACCTTGTAAATCTCAGTTGGAATAGAATCAGGCCAAGGTGCTCTGCTGCATGAAAGGAGCCTAATGACATTCATAACCTCTTCTTCAGTTGGAGCTACAGCTAGGGAGGGACTGACTTCAACCTGAGGTAAAAGGTCAATGGTTTCATCATTGACTGATGATGGTCTGTTGAGAACACTATAGAAGTGTTTAGCCCCTCTCTCTAGGATCATATCCATATTGTTGTGCCAAAAAAGTGAGCGAGACCAGGATATGTTTTTTCAAGTGGATTTATTTTAGTGCGTGACTATTGGGAGTGTAGACTCAAATTGAACAGCAGCCAGCAGGGGCAGAGCCAGAGTATTTAAAGACAAAAACCACAAAGAAATGATCTGATCTATACTAAAGCTGGAATTTACAGAAGCAAAGAAAAGCAATTGGTTAATACTCAGTTTAGGGACTTATATGGAATATGGTTAGGTTGTAATTTCCCAGAACAGGGTGGGTAACTATGCCTTGAGCAATTTCCCAGAAACATGCTTTGGATGGATCTCTGTGGCAGGACTTCACTTCCATGAAGAAGGGAGCACAAAATGGTGAGGCCTGAGACAAGATGGGGGGTGACTTGGGCTTAGATACAACAGTGTCACTGAACAATGTGGCTCCTTATCACTAATCAATGTGGCTCTGTCAGCACTGAGTAGTTGAGATGCACCATAGTTTTTGGCCCATAAATAGCCTTCAACCACATCATAAAAGCACTTTGGATTGTTGCTATCAACATAAAACTGAATTCCATCTGCCTTCTTACAGAGCCAACAATCCTGCATCTCTCTCTAAGCTTTGCTTGTACTTAATTTTTGATGGATTTAGATGCTGCCTTCTTAGAGATGGATGAATTATCCTGCTGGCAAACTCTGTGGAGTTCTTGTTTTTCTTTATCAGATTCTGAATTTCCCCATCATTTTCATCAGACCAGTCTTGGTGTTTGTGAGTATTCTGACCCAGATGAGCAAATGCAGAGCTATACACCAAATCTCTAAAAACTGTCCACTCCTTTTCTGCTCCACTATTGCCAACTGTGTGTTGGCTCACCTTTCCCTCCAAGTTAGCAACAAATTATTCCCATTCAGAGAAGAGCTCTAATTTGTTGACATTAATTGTTCTGGTAGTCATTTTGCCTTGGGGATGCTGCTTTTGTTGAATGTGAATATTTAGCTTGGAAAGCATGTCTATGATCAATTGAGCCCTCTGCACCACACTTTGCCTTCATCACTCTCAAATCCTGTTTGTCTCTTCTTCTTATAATCACACAGTCTATTAAATGCTAATGTGTCCTGTGTGGGTGCATACACAAAGTTTTATTGCATTTAGGTAAAACTGCTTGGAACAGTAGAAATAAACAAAAGACTTTGTGTTAGCTAACACTATAACTCTACTCTATACTGTATTTAATTATCTAATAACATCAAGTACAGATTAAAAATAAACTTAAAATTTTCATAGAACCATGTTAGTTACTCAGGAATATAGAGACAGGTGGGACATATTCCCCTACTATTAAAAAGTTTACAGACAAGAAGGAGGATCAAGATGTTCACAATAAATGTAATGCAAATTATTATATGGTATGTGCATATGGGAAATACAAAATGATATGAGAGGAGATGAAGGAAAAGTTCATTTAAGGATGTATCAAACTAGAGATTGAAAGACAGGCAGGACATCAATAGGAAAAGGTGGAGAAAGAGAGGTTCATACATAAGAAATGGTATGAACAAAGGTTCATAGCTAGATAATGATTAATCTAGTTTGAATGGATTGTACAGTACTTGAAAGGTAATAGTAAAGTTAGGCAGGTTGTCTGCTCAAGATTGTAGAACCACTTGAATGCCAGGCTAAAAAACTTGGACTTCACTTAGTAGGCAATGGGAAGTTATTATACAATTTTGAGAAGTGGAGTCAGGATATCAAACACTTTCATTGGTCAGATTAATTGGATGTAGTTTGCACGATGGATTGGAGAGTGGAAAAGATTGGTGAGATTAATTAGAATATTATTCTAATAGTCCTTGTGAACAATAATTAGGACCTGAACTAGGATGAACCATATAGACAGGGTAGATTCAAGGGATAATATTTTAAAAGCAATATTTTATAAATGTAGTCTGGAATTTCTATAATGTGGATGAGAAGAGTCAAAGGCTAAAATCATACCATAGAGTCCTTATGTAGTTTAATCCCTCACCCCCATTTCACAGATGAGCAAATTGAGATTCAAAGAGGTTATGACTTACCCATCATAAATTCAACTAACATTTTTAAAGTGCTTGTTATGTACCAAGTGCATCCCTGCACAAAGTGCTAGGGATGAAAAGAAACAAAAATTAAATAGCTCCTGTCCTCAAGGAGCCTGTATTCTACTAGGATTAATGTTTCATGTACATATATAAGTGCAAAATAATTTCAAAAAGGAATGTGACTTAGTGACAGTAAGTAGGGGGAATGCGGAATCAGAAAAGCTTCCATAATGGGCTCAGATGGTTTTTTAAGGAGGTTGAGAATTCTAGGAAGAGGAATTACAAAAACTTTCTTGTATCAGAGCCACGATTACAACCCACTTCACTTGATTCAATATTAGTGTTCTTTTCAACACATATATATTTCTCTTTCTTTCCATTTACCATTAAGTAACACAATTCATAGACAAATTTCAAAGATTTTATAGAGGAATTTAGAGCTTTACAAATTTGACTTAATCAGAGCTTTATAAATTAATATTCTTGAACTCCATTCCATAGGCTGCTGCTAAACAATTTTCTAGCTAATCTAATAAATTAATCTTATTCAGGGAGTTAATAGTTCTTTATGTGACAGTTATCAGAGAAAGAATCTGTATTTTAATAAGACCTTCTGGTACATTAACTGAAAGGAAGGAATGGTGCAGAAATATTTAGGCATCATGACAAGACCTCCATTGTGGAAAGCATTTGAAAAGGGAGAGGGAGAGCCTAAGAGAGGAGAACAGTAGGTGGTGATGAGTAGAAGAATCTTTTCCTTTAAATCATATTCTAGCTGTGGCTTCCTTCACAACATTATTGATTACTATATAATCAGGTTAACAGATGAGGGTCATGAACTCCAGTGAGTTTAAGTAACTTATCCATGGTCACACAGTTAATTAAGTAGCAATTTAGGAATTTAAGTCCAGATGTTTTGACTCCAAATCCAGTAGTCTTTCCACCAAACTACCCTGCATCCATCTCTGTTGAGCCCTCATATGAATTTCTCTGGCCAAGAAGTTTACTTTCAGGCCATGCTCTCCTCTCCGTCCTCACCAGAAAACTGGAAACCACAGTTAGAACTTCCCTGGGCTTTGACAGACTGTGTGGTTTGAGCCTCTCACCAAATACATCTCTTCACCCTCCCAGTTTCCTTTAAGATATACTTTCCTCCTATTATAATATAAACTCCTTGAGGATAAAGACTGTATAGCATACTTTTCATTATAATGTAATAGCTGAATATGGTGTCTTATACATAGTAAACACTTAATAAATGCTATCTATCTATCATCTAGTCTATCTATCTATCTATGTATCTATCTACTATATATTTCTGTATTCCAGAAGTTCTAATGCAAGCTGTACTAAGAATTTTGGGTCACCCCATATTACTGTGGTTCTAGAGACTGTGATAGGATTAAACTTTATTATTTTTTTTTACTAATAATCTGAATACTTGCAAATATAAAGATATACTTGGTAGAACTACTTTTATGGATCATAGGGTAAACTAGAGTGCTAGATTTGGATTCAGAAAGATCTGTATTCAAATTCTACCTCAAATATTTACTACCTGATGACAATATGAAAATGGTGATAATGTTGAAAGTGCTATTTAACTCTTTCCTTCTATTACTTCATGAATGATTGGTATATAGTTAAGTACCTTAAGGAAGAACTCTCTGTTGTTTCTTTTGTTCTAGACTTCCTTCCTTCCATTTCCATCTCTTGTATATGCCCCCTTCAATCCTCTGACACTGGCACCACTCTTGTGCAGGGCCTCATCACTTCACACTTGGACCATTGTAATAACCCTCTTGTTGATCTCCCTGCCTCAAGTCTCTCCCCACTCCAGTCCATCCTCTACTCAGCTGTCCAAATTTTCCTAAACCACTGATCTGACCATGTCTTTGCTTTCTCCTCACTCAACAAACTCCAATGACTCCCTATCATTTCCAGGATCAAACATAAAATCCTTGGTTTGACTTTTAAATCTTTTCATAGCCTTGCCCCCCTCTACACTTCCAGTTTTCTTAAACTTATTTTCCTTCTACTCCCTTCACATATTCTATAATCCCATGACTCTGCTTTCCTTTCTGTTCCTTCCTCAGAATACTCCATCTCCCAATACAAAGCATTTTCACTACTTATCTCTCATACGTGGAAAATTCTCCCTCCTTTTCTCTGACTCTTAGCTTTCCTAGTTACCTTCAAGTCTTCACTAAAGTCTCATTTTCTGATATAACCCTTTCCCAGTCCTCCTTAATTATGGCACCTTCCCTCTAAGATTCCTGCCATTTTGTCCTGCATATACCAATTGTATGTATCTGTTTGCATGCTGTCTCCCTCATTATTCTGTGAGCTTTTTTAAGATCAGGGAGTTTTTCATTTTTTTTCATTTATTTGTTTATTTTTAGTTTACAAGATTCAATTCCATAGTTCCTTGAGTTTCAAATTTCCCTTCCCTCCCTCTCCCCACCCCCCATGATGGCATATAGTCCAGTATAGGATCTGCAAATATTTCACATTAGACATTAGTCAGGTTACAAAGGCATATTGTACTAGATGGAATGAAAAATGATAAAGAGGAAATAAAAACAAACAATGAAAAGAAAAAGATCAATTAGTTTGCTTCCATCAAGATTCAAGCTCAGTTCTTTCTAGTTATTTCTCTGGATGTAGGCATCTCTCTCCTTCATGAGTCTTTTGGATTTGACTTATATCACTGCATTCTGAGAAGAGTCCAGTCTGTCATAGTTGGTCATCACACATATGTTGTGTCTGTGATTGTATACAAATTTCTCCTGGTTCTACTCTTCTCACTCAGCATCAGTTTGTGTAAGCCTCTCCAGGTAAATATGAAATCTGTCTTCTCCTCCTTTCTTATAATAGTATTCCATTACATGCATATACCACAACTTGTTTAGCCATTCCCCAATTGATGGGCACCCCTTTAATTTCCAATTCTTTGCAAACTTTTTCATTTCTATTTATTTTTTTGCCTTTTTTAAGTTCCCAGTGGTTAACACAGTGCTTGACATACAGTAGGTGCTCAATTAAAGCTAATTAACTGCCTTTTAAGGATAACAAGCTGGACTGAATGCAATACTGGGGTTGGGCAGAAAGGTTAAACAAAAATGAGTCCTGGATTTGATCTATATGTTGTTTTAGTTTCTACATTAATGACATGAAAAGCCTGCTAAAGCATGACAGAATTTTGTTGACTGAGAAGAGGACAACAGAACTAGAATACTGGACCTTTCTTTCCTGCTTATCTGAAAATATTTTTGTAGAATTTAATCATGGCTTTGGAACTGACTGCTTTGAATGCTTAAGTTTAATGGAAAGTTTCATTTTCATCCCTTGACCTAATTCATTTCACAATAAAATGTGGGCTTAATGGGAACTTTTTCTTTTGTTGATATTTTCACACCTCCAGATATTTGCAGAAACAAATAGAGATTGCAAGCAGCTGATTGCTTCTGAAATTAGCTCTCTACAGGCACAGGATATTGTTTGAGAATAGTTGCTGTTCAAAAAAAAATAAGTGCATGTGCTGAAAACAGAAAAAGGAGTGTATTGAAATTAAGGTTTTATAATTTTTCAACTTATTTTTAAAATTTATTTATCATCTAATCAAGTTTTTTAAATAAGCACATAATTTAATCCTCTTAAATGGAGCTTAAAAACATCACCTGTATCTGAAAATAATATTATGCTTTATTTCAAAGTTGCAGGTACCAATAGATTTGGGAAGGTATGGTAAAAACATTTTGACCAGGGCTTTATTGAAAGGTTATCTTTTTGAAACTATTTCCAATTTATTTTAAAAATCAGTGATCTCTCTAGAAAATATAAGTGCCTATCAAGGAAATACATTTTATTTGATTAAAGTTAATACATATTTATTTTATTTTTCAGTGAATTCTCAAATAGATCTGTGACCACACTGACAACAGTATTCCATCCAAAGATGTAAATTTCAAATGTTTGCTTAGCTTTAGCAGCAGGCAAATTCCTTGGAGAAGTAGCACAGTATACCAGATAGAATTTAGACTTGAAGTCAGAAAGATCTGGCTTCAAATCCTACATCAGATACTTATTAGCTGGTGGTCACAGGTACAATAAGGAGGATAATACTTCTAGATCTTATGGAAGACCATGGCTGGTATTTAGATCTCATTCATATATTCTCATCAGCTTGCTGCAGAGGTTAACTGAAGTCTAAAATTAAAGACAAAATCTGCTCCTTTTCTCAATCTATAAATTACAGTTCTTGCTCTTTCTGTGTCTCTCCATCTCTCTTTGGAATTTTCAATGAGAGGTATGGTAGGGGCTTCTGGAGAACTAAGGCATCCAGTTCCCTTCCCCCCATCCTGGAAAAAATGAAAACTGTTTATAGGTGGCAGATGGGGAACAGGAACCAGCCATATATTTTGATTTATCTCTCTTTCCCCGAGCTTCAGTTAGCAATCCTGAAAAATTCTATCTTCAGAGGTAGTCTTATAACTGCAAAATAATTGTTAGGAGCTTCTGGGCTTTTAAGTTAGACTGGGTAAAATAGGTGGAATTTCCTACATTGGAAAGATGACCACTAATAGGAGGTAGAGAGCCCTGTCTCTGACCTGGCTAGCAAGAATGACTCCTATGAACTGCCTGAACCACTGGGTGTTGCCATTTTTGACATCATTGACATAGTGAACAAACAAGAGGGAGGGGCTCCTTGCTCTGTGATACTGGTAGTGTGTAGCTCTGGTAAGGAGCAGTACTAAGACCTGGGCACAGAAGAGCCTTAGCAGGTGGGGCAGATCTCAGGATAGAGCAGTATTAGCCTTTCAGGAAAAAGGGGAAGTCTCTCTGAGTTTTCTCAAGGCAGAAGATTTAGTAAACTGTCTCACTATCCTTGGGGGATTCCCATAGAAGAGGAGATCTTGGATGGTGGTCTAGGGAACGCTGAGTAGGGAGTAATGGAGGGTATCAGTACTGACATTTCAACTGGAAAATGTTGCAAGGAAGTGGAATAATCACATCTTAACTATCTTACTGTTGATTACTTTGATTCACGATGAGACAGTGATTGTACAAGAAGTATCATTATCTTCACTGTAGTCCTGATGTTCCTGGTGCTAATCCTTTTCATTGACACCTTTTAACAGTGGGAAACCCACTCTAAGCTGCAAAGATTTGGCACTGCTTAGACTTAGTCCTTCCAAGATGAGTGGCAGGGAGGATTTGCTCTCTCCATTCTTCCACTATTTTAGAGGGCCATTATAATACTTGATGGCTTTTGTATCATTTCCCTTTTGCTGTCTTTCAGGAAGATTTTTTTCCTCTTCCCATACTTCCCATATCAGGATTCTCATATTCTTGAGATTAGAATTGTCCTGAAAAAAAACCCCTACAGTAATTTAAATGGTAGGAACCCATTAGAAGACTTTACCTCTGAGGTGTATGATGTGAGAGGAAGAATATCTATCTGGATCCTCTGCTATTTAATCCCCTTAAAAGACATAGAAACTGTCCTGTACACTTGATTGGCTAAGATAACAAGAGATTAGATCATTAACATAACTTTCTGGTCACTTGAATACAAGATGAAATACAAGTTGATACTCAAAGAATTCTATGATCACATTGACAAAAATATTCTGTCCAAAGATGTAAATTTCAAGAATCTCATTTCATTCTAATCTTGAACCTGAGTGAAAGAAAAAATCTAAATTATATCCATAGGTTCTTCATTGTATCAGCCAATCCTGAGCCAAATCTGACCTACTACAGTCCTTATTACCTCCCAGAGAGATTCATATTCCTTAACCTGGTATGTAAAGATTTTCACAATTTTTAACTTCCTTATCTTTCTAGGCTGGTCTCACACTATCTCCCCATGTAATCTATGCTTCCATCAAATTACATTTCCTACCATGCCCCTCTACACATATTACCTCTTTAGCTTTGTTGGTGTTGTTCCTTTCACTCCATTTTCTACTTGTAGAATTCATTTATAGCTTTTAAAGAACAACTCATGTGTTGGGTCTTCAGGCAAGCTTTTTCTGCCACCTAGTTGGTAATAATTCCTTTGACTTCACACACACACACACACACACCATGCATTTTTGCATTATGGTTATTATTGAATATGTTCTATTCTCTGCTAGACAGGAAGTGCCATGAAAGCAAGAGCCAAGCTTTAGCTAATCTGTTTTTTTTTTTTTTCAGTGCCTAATGTAGTGCTCTGGCTATGGTAAGCTTTTTTTTTAACCTTATGGAATGGAACTTGAATAAGATATATAGTAATTTCTATGAAGGTTCAGAGAAGAGAGAACTCAGATTTAAATAATAAGATTATTGAATCATAGATCTAAAGCATGAATGGACCTTAGAAGTAATCTAGCCAAACCAGCTAAATAAAAAAAATATTCATAAAGGTCTTAACAGTTCCTGGCAGTGATTAGGGAATTAATAAATGCTTATTACATGCCTCCCAAATTCCTCATTTTATGGATGAAGAAACTAAGGTCCAGAGGGGCTGAGAAAGTCTCAAGGTCACATAAGTTGTGGGAGAGAGTGACCATGAAAGGAATTAGCTTTTGAATTGGGGCCTTAAAAAACAATCTGGTAGGCAAAGATGAGTGATGGGATAGGAAGGGGAGGTAAAATTCTGAAAGAGGAAATGCTGAGGAGCCCTCGGAAGACAAGGAGTAGTCAATTTTGGTTAGAGAAAGTATATATGAGTGAGATTAAAAAAGGTATTTTGGGACTAAGTAGGTGGTCTGGCCTTGGATGCCAAACTGAGGAGTTAAGCCTTTGTTCAATAGACAATGGGATGATATAGATGGTTTTTAAGCACAGGAGTGCATGGATTTGAGCTGTGCTTTAGGATAATTAACTTGGCAGTGGTATGTAGGCTAGATGGTTGGAAGAGCAGATTAGAGAAAGAAAGATATTTGTAAAAAACTATTGAAAAAGAAAAAAGGAGATACTTCAGGGGTTTTGAAATAATTATTGATAAGCTTTTTGATGAAATAATTCAAAAGAATATTCAAATTGAAAAAGTATATAAAGATCTCATAGAAATTATAGCTTATATTTTCTCTAATAGGTATTTGATGTTACCAAGAAGGAGATATGCAATTTAAAATCTTAGCTTCTGTTTATCTATGCTTTTAATGCATTTGTTTGCGTCTATCCTCCTTATATTAGTCTATCCTTGTGTAATTCAGAACTTGTAAGCATTTACTTTGGTCTCTCTAACTTTATTTAACTAAACCTTAGCTCTTTAAAAGTTTGTGTTCATTTTCTTTTCCTTTTCTTCTCTTTTCCTCTTCATTTCTCTTTCCTTTCTTTTTCCTTCCTTCTTGTTCTTTTCTTCCTTCCTTCCCATTTTAACCTCCTTCCTCAATTCCATCTTTTGAGAATTCTGACCCAATCTTTTTTTCAAACAATGCTAAACTGTACTCATTTTAAACTAATTAAGGTTATCATTTTTGACTGGGTATACCTAGGGCTTATTTCTTTTCAGCTCAACTTTCAAATTTATTCTGACTGAACATTAAAACAACTTTTGTTTTAGTATGCACTTTGAGGTGACATTTTATTCATCCTTTTAGTACTCAAGTTTCATTCAAATTCTCTAGTGTTCTGACTATTATTCTTTACATAACTGAAAACCAGAAATACTAAGCTCTTTGTCCTCAATTGGTAAAGTCAATGTACTGTCTATGGCACTGGTCTCCAAAATTGAAGTTGTTGCCTGACACCAAGAGGAATTTGGCCAGATCCAAAGGGTATGTGATAAAAGCAGTCTGTGAATCAGAAGATCAGAAACATCTGATTCTTTTCCTAATTCCCAATAGTGGTACTTATCTACAGAGCAACCATACCTACCCTTATCCTCTAGAAACATCCCACTCTTCTCTCTCCTTTTGCTATGCAAGTTCTCAACCTTCCGTCTTCTGAACTGGAGGTTGATCCAGCATAGATATATTATAACTGCTTACTGGATACCCATAGAAACAACTATGCAGGTGCCTTTGGGAAAGTTTCTACACCTCTCCTACCAGACTTTTGTTTTCCAAATAACCTTGGGGCTTTGACACATTTTGGGCAATGCAAGTATGCCAGTAAGTAAAAGCCTTTCCTCCTTCATTTTGGTATAGAATGCATCACATGGGATAATGAAGCACTCAGGGGCTAAGAACTTCATCACAACTGTCATTACATTATCTTTCCCTGTCCCCAGACCTACACTTTTTATTTTTTGAGGGCAGTTGGGGTTAAATAACTTGCCCAAGATTACACGGCTAGGTTTTTTTGTTTGTGTATGCGTTAAGTGTCTGAGGTCAGATCCGAACTCAGGTCCTTCTGACTCTACTCACTGCGCCACCTAGCCGCCCCAAGACCTACGCTTTTAACAAACTTTTCTATAGCATGTGGAAAAATTGGGACCCTAATTCATTGTTGGTGAAGTTGTAAACTAATTCAATCATTCCAGAGAGCAATTTGTAACTACACCCAAAGGGTTATAAAACTGTGCATACTCTTTGACCCTGCAATATTGCTACTAGGCCTATATCCCCAAAAAAAGATCAAAGAAAGAGTAAAATTCTTTGTGTTGGCAGAGAATTCTAAACTGAGGGGATGGCTATCAATTTGGGAATGACTGAACAAGTTGTGGTATATGATTGTGATGGAATACTATTATGGTATAAGAAATGATGAGCAGAGTGGTTTTAGAAAAACCTGGGAAGACTTCTATGAATTCATGCAAAGTGAAGTTAGAAGAACCAGGAGACTAATATATGCCACAATAGCAATATATTATGATGATCAACTGTAAATGATTTAGCTATTATCAGCAGTACAATGATCCAAGATAATTCTAAAGGATCCATGAAAAAGAATGCTATCTACTTCTAGAGAGAGAACTGATAAATTCTGAGTGCAGATTAAAACATACTTTTAAAACTTTCTTTATTTTTATTGTTCAATTTGTTTGTGTTTTCTTTTTGCAAGATGGCTAAAATGGAAATATGTTTTGCATGATTTCCTCCATATGACTGATATGAAATTGTTTACCTTCTCAGGGAGGGGAAGATGCAGGAGTCAGGGAAAGAATTTGTAACTCAATTTTTCTTAAAAAAAAGACTGCTATTTTTTTACATTCAATTGGGAAATATTCAATGGATTAAAAATAATTTTTTAAAAATCAAGCTTTTTATTGCTTTTGAGAGTACTAATATTCAAGTTATTCAGGTTCATAGCCTTAGAATTATTCTTTATGCTTCTTTCTTCCTTACATATTCAATCAGTTGACAAAAACTTATCTTTCTACCCTTTCAAGATCTTTGTATCTACCTCCTTCTCACTACTCACACATCTACAATCTTAATTCTGATCCTTACTACTTTTCACCTAGGCTACCACACTTGTCTCCTTGTTGGCCTCCCTGCATCATCTCTCCCCATTTCAATATGTCTTCCATATAGCTTTCAAAGTAATTTTATTGAAATGCATGTAACTATCTTACTCCCCTACTCAGAAAACTGCTATGCTCCCTATGGGCTCTACAATCCATCTTTATCACATTTTAAAATATTTTATATACGTTTTATAATGTACATAATTAGTAAAACAGGAGTCATATAAATGTATATTACTCTGTCATATGCTCAAATCACTTAAGATGGAATCATACACATGGGAGACCCTTGGGGTTTTCTTCTAGGAGACCTGAGAATTAATTCACAAAAAGATATTCTTCATTGATCTACGAATGGTTGGAAGTAGCATTTAACATGTGTCTTTCTCCAGTTTTACAGTTTATCTCTGAGCCTTTTATCATTGTCTGTGCAATCAGTACTGTTAGTATCTATAAAAATACGAGACTAAGCACTGTTGGCCTCTTTTCTAGCATTCATGTCTAAGGTTACTTACAGAAGCTGACACCAATTATTAAGCACCTACTATGTGCAAGGTTCTACGATAAATGAATGTAGGAGAGGGTTGTGGATAGAAAGAGGGAAACAAAAGAGACCTTAACCTCAAGAATCTTCTTTCTACTATGGAAACAACATAGAAAACATACATACATACACAGGCAAGATATATACAAAATGGTTATAAAATGGTTGGGTAAAGGGAGAGCATATCCTCTGCAGAAAGTAAGGATAGATTAAAGCTAGTCTAGAGTTAAGCTCTAATCTAGAGTTTCTTAATCTTTTTTGTAGCATAGACCCCTATGGCAGACTTGCAAATCCTAAGGACACCTTTCAGATTAATATTTAAATGCATAAAATAAAATGCATATGGTTACAAAGGAAATTGATTAAGTTGAAATATGGTTGTCAGAATAATTAAGAGCAAACTCATAAATTCTATGTTAAGAATCCCTGATCTAGCCCAACCTACTTATTTCATAGAAGGAGGAACTGAGACCCCAAGGAATTTAAGTGACAGACCTAGTACTTTATCACAATCACTATTCAAATGGTGGTACTAACTTCTGTCTTATGCACTGTGATCTCTGGGAGAAAAAAATTCACCCCCAAACGAACAAACAAACAAACAAAGGAACAAACAAACAGAAACCTCTTCCCAGTAAGCTTATTGGACAGGAGGAGGATTATCCTTTGAAAAGCCACTACTTTGTCTCTGGGGCAATCAGAGAGTTCAGGACTGATCTCTCTTCCTAGGATGTTTATGATAATTGTGGGTGATTGTTACAATTTGCTTTTATGAATCCTTTTTGACAATAGAGGAATAGAAAATTCTCCAAGCACTTCCAGGGTCACTTTCATTACTAGAGTGTAGTTTAAGTCAGCTACCTATTAGACTGGTTTTTTTTTAGTGCTACACTAAGGATAAGCATACTTGCATTAGATCCAAAAAATAAACTCCCACATCCTATAGCCATTAGAGAGTCAGGAAAGTGAATATGGGCAGCCCTGTAACACTGTCTTTAGTGTCTAGGGAAGAATGTAGAAAGTCCATTACTGTTTCTTCAAAAGTAATTTTAAAATGCAAATATGGTTGCTAACAGATTCTTGTCTCAGTAAGATTGTCAATTTTCCTGCACCATGCTCATTTATTTTTTATAAAGAATGAAATATGGGGCAGAGATTTATTTGTTGACAGTTATCAGCAGTAACTCAGGCTCAACACTGACCTAAATTCTTTCTGCTCAGAGGCGGTGAAGGAGAAAATAATGAAGGCAGTGTTATTTCTGAAATGTAAAACTTGAAATCACCAGAATGTATTCAAGTTCCTTGAAGGTTTGAGAGTTTGGGGCTTCCAAGTTGTGATCTCGATGGACAATTGTTAAGTGCTGAGTTCTGTGATTTCTATTTAATATATGAAAGTAAGCTAGTTCTTCAAAGAGAACTTCATTTCACTTTTATCTTAATTTTTTTTCAATTTTAAACATATTTCCCCCAAATTCCGTGACTCAGGAATTAAACTTTTGTTGCCCATGCGTATTTCATGGCTGTATTTTTTGGGGGTATGGTATTCATTGGAAGTAGTGGCAGTGTCATTTGGGATGTTGATTCTGAATGTTTCTAAATACTAGACTCTTCTTATATCCTATCCAGAACTTATTAAATGAGTATTTGAGAAACATAAGATTAGAAATATTAGTAGACCAAGCTATATTTGTCATTAACATTGATCTCATGATTGTAATAGGGATTCCATGATTCCTTCCTTCACTCCTATAATTATCTTTTATGAAATTATCATTATATTGGAGGTGCCACCAATCTATCTGCTGTCCCTTTTTTTGGATATCTTTCTTATGAACAGAGTTTACTGTTTCATTATCTCATTCCAGGTTTGAGTCACAGAATTTTGAAGCTGGAAAGGTTCTCAGTGGTCATCTAATTTAACCCATACATCTTAATAAGAACACACAACATACCCAGCAAAAATATATCCATCTTTGTTTTTGAAGACTCAAGAAGGGGATCTCCTTCCCTCCAGAGGGAGTCTATTACACTTTTAAATAAAATATTATTATTATTTAAATAAAAAGGTTATCCTCATATAATTAACCTCTACAATTTCTTCCTATTGCTCTGGCTTGTGTTCAGTGGAGTCAAGGAGAACAAGTTCTATTGCTCTTTCAAATGACAATACTTTAAATACTTGAAGATAGCTATCGTATTCCTTTATGTCTTTTCTACTGGAAGCTAAAGATCTCTAGTTCTTTCACCTAATCCTAAAATGTAATAACCCTTCATCCACTTGTTAAAATGCTTGTCTTCCTCAAGAGACTTTTTAGTTTATTAATATCATTTCTGAAATGTGTTACCCACTATGGAGCCTAGACCTTCAGATGTGGTCTTACTAAGGAAAAACACAGAGGAATGATTGTTTCCCTAGTCCCAGACACCATTAATGCATCTTCGAATGCCTTAAAACATAGGTTTGAAAGTCATGATAGGGTCAGCTAGTTGGAACAGTGAATAGAGCACCGGCCCTGGAGTCAGGAGGACTTGAGTTCAAGTCAGACCTCAGACGCTTAACACAAAAACTAGCTGTGTGACCTTGGGCAAGTCACTTAACCCCAACTGCCCTCCAAAATGCAAATAAAACAAAAGTCATGATAGCTTTTTTTTTTTGGCTACAATAGTACACTGTTGCTTCATATTGACCTTGTAATGCTCCTAGAGTCCTCTGGTAATTTTCATAAAACCAATATTGGAATTGATTTTTTGAACCTAAGTGGTATTTGTTACATTTTTCTTTACTCAATTTCATCTTACCATATTAAGTCCAATGTTTTAGCCTCCAACATCTTTTTAGATCCTGACTCTATTACATAGCTTGTTTTCTCCTCCTCCCAGATTGGTGTCACCTGAAAATATAAGTATGACATCATTTTCTTAAATCTATCATTGAAAAACATGTCAATAGCACAAAACTACTAGAGGCCACTTTCTACATCAACCCATTGCACTTTGGCTTCTAATGTTCAATCAGTTTCTACTTTTGAGCTTCCTTAATGGGGACCCAGCTAGCCAGTTCCAGTTGGGTAACTCAGCTCCTCCTTTCCTGTCCTCTCCTGTCCCCTCTTGTCTTCTTTTCTCTTCTTCTTTCCTCTCCTCTCTTCTCTTCCCTTACAGAGGGTGTTCTGCCCAAAGGAAGGTAAATTTTGATGACCTAGAGGTAACTAGCTAATTTGGGATTTACTAGCTAAATTTATTTCTCAAAGACCAAGCCTTAAACCAGATTCATTCCGGATGTCATGGATTGGACAACAATAGATCCCTGCCTAGGCACCCTTTAATGATCATTTTTGGGCCCTCTTGGCTTAGAGTAAATGTAAATAGTAACTGTTTTTCTTTTGGCCAGTAACCCTGAGGGTCTTCCCCATTCAGTTTGATTTTTTTTAATTAAAAAGGCCATCCCTTCACTCACTTCTTTAAGGTGCCTATTCATTGAATGGGCATTGCCTCACTTAAATTGAGAACCTGAAAAGACCTAAATTTAAAAGGACCAAGGTCTCCCACTACATCTTGGGCCATGTTCAGTTGTCCTGATATATATCTGACCACTGGACCCAGATTACTCTGGAGGAGAAAGTGAATCATGGTATCATATTCCTGATGTCATGGTCTTCTTTGAGAACTAAGGACAAACCACAACCACATGTTTCCACTCTCCCTAATTGTATTTCATCCCATATCACTTTATCTTCCTCCAAAGAATAACATGAGAGATTTTATCAAATGCTTTTCTAAAATCTAGGCAACCTATAGTCAACATTCTCCTGATCTATCAATTTAATCATGCTATCCAAAAAAGGAAATTAACTTAGTCTAGGTGAATTGTTCTTGATGAAATCATACTGGTTCCTTGTGATCACTGTTTCTTTTCACAGATGTTTACTAGCTATTACTTTATTAGTATATTCTGGAATTTTGGCAGAAATTTAAGCAAAGTTCACTGACCTATTGTTTTCACATGTCATTCTTTTCTCTCTGAAAATTATAACATTTTCTTTTTTCCCAATCTTATAGCTCATATCTATCTCATCCTCCACAGTCTTCAAAGTTCACTGTCTATTTCTCAAGAATTATAGCCATAATATATACATTTTAATGTGGACATTGGTAACTGGGAAACTCAAAACTGTGCCCTATCAATATTGGTTGAAGTAAGTGGAAAGTTTCTCCTGAGAGTGGGAAGACAAGGATAACCCGTCATTATTTGAAGGGTTATCGTGTGAAGAATGGTTGATACCAGCACAGTGGGAAAAACAATACAAAGGAAGCATGCATGAAAGCAGATTAGCTCGGGTAGGAACATGTACAAAAAACATAAACAAGATAATATCTAAGGGAAGGCACTAACATAAAAGAAGACTAAGAAGGGCTTATTTCAAAAGATGAGACTTTAGCTGAGATTTGAAGGAAGCCAGAGAAGCCAGGAAATAGTAATGAGGAGGGAGAGAGTTCCAGGCATTGGAGAGAGTAAGTGAAAATACTCAGAGGCTTGTGCAAAGAACAGCATGGAGGCCAGTGTCACTGGATCCCAGAGTATATGGAGGATATAAAGGAGGAAGATGAGAGGGTCTCAGAGGAATGCAAGAAGATTACTTGGAGGTGATGAGGAGTAAGTTGAGTTTATTGAGTAAGGGGTGACATGGACAGATCTGAGCTTCAGTAAGATCACTTTGGAAGCTGAATGGAAGATGGATTGGAAGAGGGAGAGACTTGAGACAGGGAGATCAACCAGTAGGCTATTGCAATCATCCAGGTGTGATTGCATTGGCATTTCCTCTAAAATCTCTAGGGTATTTTTTTAAAGTAGGAGTATAAGGCTGGTGTATATCAGGAAAACCAGCTGAGGTGTGGTGGGATGAGGATAGAGCTGCATTAAAAAAGCATAGGAGCAAAGCCTAAACTGGTGAAGTTTGTGGACATATCACATGCTATGGTGGCCTGGATTTACTAAGTATTTCCCTGTTGATATTTATTTGTATCCAGGAGCCTGGGAAAAATTCCCTATGTGAATGATATGTGCATTTGTGTTTGCTCCTAGTGTTTGTGTCAGTTAATGACTGTGCATGGACACTACTCCAGAACCTGAAAAAAAAAAATCACTCCTAAAAGTGAATGTTTAGTAATGATATTGCTGTATCTCAAATTTAACCTAGTGCTGCTTATCTGTATTTCTGGATAAGCTTAGTCTCCTGTCCCTGTGATTCCCTTTCTACATTCTTTACCTATATATAGAATTTAGAATCATTCTGTGTATTCCTAGAAGACTGTGGTAGGAAAGATTTTACAGCAAGGCAGATTTTGGCCAAACAAGTGGAAGAATGTTCCAATACTTAATCCTGTCCCCAAATCAAAATGATTAGGGGCTGCTAGGTGGAACAGTGAATAGAGCACCAGCCCTGGAGTCAGAAGGACCTGAGCTCAAATCTGGCCTCAGACACTTAACACAGAAACTAGCCATGTGACCTTGGGCAAGTCACTTAACCCCAATTGCCCTCCAAAAAGCAAAAACAAAAACAAAAACCCAACAAAACAAAAAACAAAATCAAAAGGATTTTCTTGTGAGATTCTTAGCTTACAATTAGGAATATCCAAGTGGGGTCTGGATGATGGCCTTGCAGGGATATTTTAGAGGACATTCATTAATTAGGTGAATTATCTAAGGTCACTTCCAACTCAGAATTTCTATGATTCTAAACCTAAAATTATATCACACTATGATTTTCCTAGAAGGCAAAGTGTTCTAAGGAATATTATGGCTGTTCATATTTACAAATGATATACTTATGATCCTGTAACTTAGTTAACATAGGAAAACTCCTCCTCTAAAAACTATAATTTCCTGTTTTTTAAGGTTTTCTTGATAGGAATCCCTTATCTCATAAATTCCAGCAGCCTTGCATTTATTTAACATTAATTGTGATCCAACTGTTTGTGAAAATAAAACAAACAAACAAAAACAAAGCCAAGAAAAGCACTTCCATGCTAGGGATACCTATTAATCAAGGAATGGTCAAACAAATTGTGGTTTATGTTTACCATGGAAAACAATTGTGCTATAAGAAATGAAGAATAGGATGTTTCAGAAAAACCTGGAAAGAACTCATGTAAAGTAAGGTGAGCAGAACCATTGTACACAGTAAAAACAATGTTGTAAGATGATTAGCTGTGAAAAATTTAGTTACTCAGATCAAGATAGTGATCCAAGACAATTGCAAAGAGCCCATGTTGGAAAATGCCATTCACCTCCAGAGAGATAGAGAGAAAACTGAAGATCTCTGAATGCAAATTGAAACATACTTTTCTTTTCACTTTATTTTTCTTGTTTTATTTTTGTCTGTGTTTCATAACATGACTAAAATGGAAATATGTTTTGCAAGAACAAACTCCTTATGCTAGGTGATGGGGGAGATGCAAAGTTGAATGAAGATATGGCACATACCCTCATGAAGCTTACACTATGGTAGTGGGCTAAGTTTATATCTCCTCAGGAAGTCTCTGAAGAATTCCATGCTTTGTTAGCCTATGGATTACAGAGGAACTGAAGTCTAAGTTTTGGCAGTTTTATATCTAGCCTAAGGTAAATTTTTTTTTCATGTAGGTAACAGTCATATTCTGACATCTTTGGATTCTGTATCAAAGAAGCACAAGAAATCTTTTAATATTGACTTACTGGATGATCATATTCTTTCAAAGGTTGAGAAGTGAAGCCATATCTAGGGAGTCAAGTATACTCTAAAGAATATGATTACCATCACGTTGCCATGGTCTTCCCATATTTCTCTTTCATAGATGAATTTTCAGCAGAGTACTGACTCTTGTCTGACATTAGGGATTGTTCTAGCTCTGAGGGGGCTGTCTACCTGTCAAAGAGTTTCTCTCAATCCCTAGGAGTGAAAGGAAAAAGAGGAAAAATGATTGGAAGAAACAGATTGCCCAAAAGTGATGAATAAGGTCTATAAATGCCACAAAGCAGTGACATTAACATGGTGAAAGAATGATAGTGCATCCTGCCACAAAATACTTTTTAAGGTAACTAAATAATATATTAAGTAAAGAAAGAGACATTAAATATTTTATTTTAATAGATCTAATCCTTGCAAATGGGGAGTTTAACATATTTTCATCACTATTAATGATTTAAATTGATTCTCTTTATCAACACATTTTAAGTTTTCGTTTGGGTTGACCACTATTCATATGTACAATAAAGGCATGATAGGAAATGAACTAATGGCATGAATCTAGGCAGGAATTATGGTAGACTTTTTGCTCAGTAAGAGTGGTACCCTAAGGTGCTCCTGTCCCCAATTAAAAAAATGTTTCTGCTAATAGTTTGCTAAAGTCTTTGAAATTATTGGCATTAACCACTGCCTTGGGCTAAGATATCAAAGCCACTAGTTAAATGCAATTTTTTTTGGATGGGAGAGGCATATGGATCCATTAACAGATTTTAGCTCATCAGACTGGGAAGCAAGATACTGAGCACAGGAAGATGTTCAAAGGAGAAGGGTATGTGTACATTTGACAATGGAGGGATCCCAAATAGGAAGACACTTTAAAAATTTTGCTGTGGATTGTTGCTGATTGAACAAATAAAGAAATTAAATAAAGTAGGCATTCACCTTATGCACAGGCAGATGTGTAAATGTATTAACTGGTCGGAAAGGGTGACTACATGTAAAGGACTGGTGGTATGGCATATGTGATAGTCTTTCTTCTGTAATGAGGAAAGAAGGTGAAAATGAATGTTTTTCAAAGGATTAAATTTTACTACCTGTGGTGAGGTACCTTACAGTATATGTAAATTTGCCAGTTCTTTGTGGGAAATACCTTTGACTTTCTTTTGAAGCTGTCAGTGACCTTGACTTTGCTGTTGTTTTTCAAAGAAATTAGAACTGCTTCACTCTACAAATGTTTGAAGGCTATATGTGGAACCAACATTTATTTCGTTGTTCTCAATCTGTCTTTCTGGGACTTTAACATTCTGTGCTCTCCCCCTGAAGAACAGAGCAGGAAAAAAAAAAACAACTAGCTTTAGGCCCTATTTTAATTTATGATATGAGCTAAAGATGTGTGTTGCCCTCACACAGAGAATACGGAAGGGGCTACAAACTAGCATGTGAGGACATAGGTAGTTTGATATGGCCCCCCCTGTGACTTGGACCAAAAAGCAAGACTGAGTGCAATAACTACCACAAATATTAAAATATACGTTGAAAAAAGAGTTTTGACATAGTTCTGTTTGGGCTAATTCAATCAAGTTAATTTAATGTTCATTAGAGAGGTAGTGTGGTTTTTTGGATATAGAGCTAAAGACAGAAAGACTTGAGTTCAAGTCCCACCCATAACACATACTGGCTGGGTATCCCTAGGCAAATCACTTACCCTCTCTATGCTCTAGGCAACTCTCCAAAAGCTAAAAATTGCAAGGAAGGTTCTGACCTATATGGGGAAAGGTATTTTGCTCTTCTGGGAATTCTCTATACCAGTGAAATCACCCATCTAGTCCTTATCCCTAATATTTACTGTGTATAATCTTAGATGCTCAGCTTAAGGACTATGTAGATACAAAATTGAGATATGAAGAAAAGAGAAATGAATTTTGTGTGAGAAAATACTACTGCTTCTATTTTGCGGTGGGCTTTCAGACTTTCAAATCAGATCACCTTTTTTAAAGGAATCTCATACAGTATGGACCTAATTTTAGAAAACTTTTCTTTTTTTACTGATAGTTTACAGGCAAAATCCTTTAGGTGTCATTCTAATTAGATTAAAATTGATTCAGAAAATGAAATTCTGAAGCATCAAGGGCATTAAGCTCATTGAATAATAGTGTAGTTATGTCCTTAACAACTTTCTTAGGGCTCCTGTTCGACCCACATTCTTTCAGGAAATCTGAAGTCTTGGGCTTTGGAAAATAAGCATTTATTCTTTCATGTGGATTTTAAACAAACTTGAACAATGCTTTCAATTTTTCCAGTTCTGATTTCTTAAAATATTGCCATTTCAGATAAGAGAGAACAACAAATAGCTTATTTTTAAAGTTGTTATTTAAGATGATGTCTGTTTTGAACGATGTGATGTGAAATGGGGAGCTTATGACTCAAACTTCTGGAAACCATACTAAATAGGGAAAAGGAGTTAAAGTGAGAGAATGAATCACCTATAATTAACTGACTGTCTCATACAAAAAAATGTGCAGGCATAGGAGAGAATTGAGGGAAAAGCTAACAATTAGCTGATATATATAATTGATGCTAGAGTCAGTTTGAATTATTTAGGTCCAAAAGGGATTTTTTTTCCCTGAATAATCCTGGTTTACAATCTATGCCCCCTAATTTAACAGGATTGTTACAGTTTTTCCAGTTTGTTGTGGGGTAGACCTAGGCTAAATAAGAAATACTTCAATTTCAGCCCTTTAAGGAAGTATTATTTTACCTAGATGACATCAAATGCTGTACAGTATTTGCTATTGACTATCATTTTATTAATACTACTCATTTAAAATATTTGCATGTATTAGCTCTCCATCCTTCATTTTTATTTGATCCCACTATTATTTTTTTTCCACTGTTATCATTCCTTACTGGGGAGATATTAGAGGTAGTAGTAGTTAGATTTTAGTTTCCTAACTATATTATTACCTGTGAGGGTCTGTTAAAGAGAGGAAAAAAATGCTTGTTTTAAAAGAATATATGTGTACCTGAATGTTAAACAATTTAAAACATATTTCTATGCTTAAACTGGATTTTTAATACTGGATACTTCAAGCTATTTGATATTGTAAACAGACATTCAAAAGAAAGCATAGGAATATAGAAATGGAAATATAACAAACTGTTTAGGAAGAAAATAAGCATTTGTTAAGTGCCTACTATATGCCAGCCACTATGCAATGCACTTTATAAATATTACCTCATTTAATCCTCACAACAACCTTGCAAGGCAGGTGCTATTACTATCCCTCTTTTGCATTTGAGGAAATTGAGGCTGACAGAAATTAAGTGACTTGCCCAGGTTAATACAGTTAGTGTCTGAAGTTAGATTTGGACTCAGGACTTCCTGACCTGCTACTCTATCCACTGTATTAACTCAAGCCCCAAACCATGCACAAATATAATAATTAGCTTTTAAATTTATCTTGGTGATTGGTGAATTTATTATTTTCAATGTACTCTTTCTGGTATGTTCAATTTTCTCTTTTTAATATATTAATAACCTTCAGTTTCTTTTTTTTCTTGCTTTTTCACTTTTTTATCTTTTTTTTTCTTTCATCATGATTTCCTCCTCAAGAACTACATTTTTGATTCTCTTCTCCCTTCTTTCCATATTTCCTCCATCCCTCTTTTTTTTTTACTTCTTTCCTCCTTCCTTTTCTCTTTCTTCCTTCCCTCTGTTCCTTTCTCCCTTACCCCCTTTCTCCATTCCATTCTTTTCTTGTTTTTTGGGTGCCTGTGAAGGGCTATTGTTAACATTCTTATGTTTCATTTTTCTGTAACTTTTTTGCAGGATTTTGGAGGTCTTCTGTCAGCTTATTTTCCCTTCCTACTGCAGCAGCTACATTGCCCCCAGATACACAATAATTGCTTATAAAGAAGCAGGACAGTACTTGAGTGAGTCTGTAGTTTTGACAAGTGAAGTTAACATGCACCAATCACTGATGAGCTCAGCTTAAAACAAGATAATTCTCGTGTTCTAAATTTGAGCTAAACAATATTTAATAACCAATGAAAATCAATCACTTCAATATTTATTGAGTGCTTACACTATGTGCCCAGGTAATATAAATAATAGCCAGGTTCTTTCTGTGTGTAAATTAATTTTAGAGAGTAAGGAGCTTTTAGAAGTAAACTATCCAGTAAATTACTAATTCATTGAACCAAACCTTCTTGTCATGTCTTAGGCAGGTTATTACTATTTCAGATAATTACCAAAAATATAGGGAGACAGCATAGGTCATTAGAAAAAGTGCTGAATCTGGTCCTGGAAATAGGTTCAAATATTGGCTGTATCACTTATTTCCTCTGTAAGGTTGATATAAAAATTGATATATAAAATTAACTCAGTTTCCTTCTCCTATAAAATGGGGATGAAGGATTGCCCTTGATATCCTCTAAGAACCTTCTTTCTTATGCTCTTTAGGGAGTATATTATATATAATCCTGTAAGTTGGTGAATAATTTGTCAACACCAATCTAGGCTTAAGTGGAAATTGAATTTGGATTTTCCTAGGAAGATGCATTATATTTAACCAACCCTCAAATTGAGTCTATCATTCTTATAAATTGAAAAATATTTATTTCAAAGATATGAGATGTTTTGAAGGTTTTATTTAGGATTATTTTTTAATTGCCAGACCTCTTGGCCTTTTCTCAATCTTCATTTTTTCTTTACTTTTCTTTAGCATTTGACACTATTCACCACTCTCTTATCTGGTTACTTCCTCCTCTCTGAGATTTTGTGACACTGTTTTCTATTAATTCTCCTCCTACTCTGACCACTCCTCAGTTTCTTTAGCTGGTTTATCAACCATGTCATACCCCTTAATTGTGGGTATATTCTAAGACTGTACTGGCCTCTCTTTTATTCTCTATCTACACTTTCATTCTATGACCCTATCAGCTCTCACACATCTCTCCAGTTTTGTTTCTCTCCTGAGCTAGTCACACATTCCCTATTGCCTATTGAATATTTTTTTAAACAACACATTCTGTGGCCATCTCAACATGTCCAAAATTGAATTCATTATCTTCCTACCCATTCTTACCTTCCAAAATTTTGCTATTTCTTCTGAGTGTACTATAATCTTTCCAGTCACCAAGTTCACACTAGGAATTATCCTTTGCCACTGATTCTCCATTACTCCACATATATAATCAGTTGCCACATCTGGTCATTTCTGCCTCTATAATATTTCTTGCCTTTGTTACCTGGACTATTGCAATACCATCTAAATTTCTCTCTCTGCCTCAACTGTAAGCCCCCATCAATTTATACTCCATTCAACTGCCAACATAATTTTCCCAAAGCAAGGTGTGTACTCATATCAATGACTCTTTATTGTACTTAGAATCAAATAAAAATTCTTCTCTTTAGCCTTTTGCAATAGGGCCCCATTCCTCCTTTCTCCTTTTTCTCTCCTGAGCTGCTCTTCCCTAACAATCCATGCTGAAAACTTTTTGTATGTAGATGTGTCATTTGGTCTTCTGACCAGTATAGCTGGGAGGGACTGGCCTGGTTCCCCCTATCTTCTTTGAGTCCTTTCTTCATGGTTTCTCTTTATCAGTGGTTGCTTCATGTAAGTATTGTTATCTCAGTTTTGCAGATGTAGAAACTGAGGCTTAACAAGATTAATAGATTTGCCCACAATCACGGTGAAAATTAGTACTACTCTAGCTTTTCATTATACTATATACTATTACTGACCTTTGACACATTGAAATAAATATAAGCAACTATGTTTCAAGAGCAACCTGATGGTAGAATATGCATCTGTTGTTGGAACATCTGAGTTAAGTTCACCTTTCCAGTTGGTGGTACATTCAAGAAATGAATATTTTTCTTCAAAAATGTTAATTTCATTCCATTCTGAATCTCTAGCAATAATGTCTTTAAGCAAAGTTACGCTCATCTAAATGTATATCCAAGATGATTTCAGAGTATTTCCTTTTTTTTTTTTTTGGTGGGCAGTTGGGGTTAAGTAACTTGCCCAAGGTCACATGGCTAGGTTTTGTTTGTGTGTGCGTTAAGTGTCTGAGGTTGGATCCGAACTCAGTTCCTCTGACTCCAGGGCCGATGCTCTACTCACTGCGCCACCTAGCCGCCCCAATTTCAGGGTATTTCATGCATGTGTTTTGAAAGGGAATTTTCTGAAATATTTTCTCATCTATCTTGTTCACCAAAGATGCAGCTCTATGTGAAAATTAAATTTTATACTGGGACACTTTGGTGTAACTAATGAGAGTAATACTCTGAAGGTGAATTCTATAGTCCTCATATCAGAAAGAATTAAGTTGAAGATATATAAGAAAATGCTACCATTCCAAAAAGATTTAAGAGTAGGTAAGGTGTGTTTTAGTGGTATGTCTACTATTTTCCTAAATACTAAACTTAATTCTGGTATTTTTGTTAAAGTTCAATCTGGGTACTTCTTTGGTTTAGAAATTAATACTGGGACACTGGCACAGTAGGCCTGATCTGTACTTTCTCAGACTTCTTGTTATTTGCTTCCTTTATTAGCTATTTCTTACATTTCCAACTTGTCTCCTTTTTTTCTTGTAGCTCTTACTGTATATTGTACAACAAAATTGGGAAATGTGCTACACTTGGCGAGCTCTAGAAATCAGAGCCAGATGACTGTGTTGTTCCCTGCGTGGGAACGTTAGCTCTGCAGCAATCTGATATTTAAGTGTGTGTCTCTCAGCACTGCCAGATGGGTATGGATCTGGACTCTCAGGACTTGGAGTCTTGCATTTATCAAGACAGTACAGTGAAAATATGAGCTACTCATCATAGAGATGTCTGAACACCAGAACTGCTGCTACTGCTGCAACTAGCTGATATCTTCTACTTTGAGACTTTCATAAGTTATATTTAATTTTTTAATTGTGTGTGTGTGTGTGTGTGTATTTGTGTTTGTGTGGAGAGTTTGTGTTTGGCTTGATGGAAACTACAAAATGATACCTGTAGGAAAAGAAGAAAAATAGCCCTAATAGAGGGAAATCTAATCTGTAATTAGTCACATTTATGCCTAATTAAATCTGTCCATAGTTTCTCAGAACACTAGTAAGGTATACATTTATGTTTTTTTTTCCTTTCCTTTCAGTACTGCATTTTAAACTCTATCATAAATACTTATTAATTGTTAATCCTTGCAAATGCAAAATGATGCATGGTTCTGAAGGGTTCAATTTAATTGAAAAAAAGAAAGGTTGAAAGCCTACTTCAGATTCGAATGAGTATACTCTTGTGAGTTACTTATGTGTATACTGTATGCCAGGATCTACAGGCAGGGCCATCAATCAGGTTATTGCCTCTTGTTCCCTCCAAGCTTTTGATTGCTTCCATAACCCCCAAAAGGACTCATTAGGCCTGTTTCCCTTCCATTTCCAAGTCCCTATGCTTGGAGCACTTTTGCAGATAAAGATTTGAGCTTGGGTGTAAGTTTTCTGAAATATGTTGAAGAGCAAACCAATCATCTAATAAAGAGCATTTCCGCAGACATAGAACCTGGAAGTAAAATTGAGCTCCAAGTCTCAGTAGTGAAACCCATAAAAGGTTATTGCTATTTGGTAATAACCATAAAATAATACAACCAGATGGAAAAATACAAAAGGAGTAGGGGAAAAAAGAGCACATGGTCATTGTCATACTAGCATGTATGTGTTTGTGAGTGCATATGTGTGGGTTTGGGTGCATATATATATTATACATAAATATATATATATATATATATGTATTTATATATGATAGGAAAGACAGAGAGAGAGAGAGAGAGAGAGAGAGAGAGAGAGAGAGAGAGAGAGAGAGAGAGAGAGAGGAGAAAGAGAGAGAAGAGATCTGAATCCTCAGCAGGAGAAAAAGATCTAACAATCCATTAAATGCATTTCTATTTATATTTCTATTCCCCAAACTAATTATTAGTTTGAATAAAGGTCTTTAGCCTTAATTATGTCTATTAGAAAGTGAAGCACATATACTCATATGAATTAAACAAGGAAACTTGAATTACACAAGTCTTTAACATCAAGGGGTTCAGCTCACTCACCAAACATTTATGTGCTAAAACTTCTTATCAAGGCAGCAAGGCTTAATTCAACAAATATTTAACCACGAGAACTGAAAAGTAAATAGAAACATAATTAATTGCCCAACTATTTTTCTCTTATGTGAACCCTAGCCATTACATATATATGCATTTGTAAATAAATGTATATGTGTAAACACACACACAAACACAGGCATTTAAAAGTCTCTCCCTCTCCTCCCCCTGCCCTGAATAACAAACTTGTGTCTATTATAGGGTATGGACATTTGTTAGAAAGGGGCACCTGTCATGAAGGTACTTAAGTACCATAAATTTTGCATAGAAACATTCCTACTCAGAAAACATAGTGAACTCCTCTGATTGGTCTCCACAGATCAGGGCTGCTTCCTGTTGAATGCTGACTGAAGTGTGGGAGTATGGACATTGATTATAAAGAACCACCTCCTCTATGGTCTTTGAGAGAGTAGAGAAATGAACCACCCTTGAAACTCTTTCCATTTCTTTCTCTTCTTTGGATGTCCAGACCAGAGTGCAATTAGAAGGGTGGAGTGGGATGGTTATCTTCTCACCCTCACCAACAGCATTAGCGACTTTTAGCAAAAACACATGGCAAAGGTACACATACTTGCCTAGGAAAGCCTGAGAGTGGAGTTCCTTGTATCACCTAATTCTTGACAATGTTGTTTTACCTTTCAGTTAGTTACCTTTTTTGAACACAAATCAGAGGTTAGTTCTTGAGAATGTATATTTCTAGCTTTGGTTATTACCTTATGGGCAATTCTGAGTCTAGAGGATCTGATTTTGAGAATCAGCTATGCAGAGGAAGAAGATTTCCATTAACAGCATGTTTCTTGGAGCATCACCAATAAAAGGATCCTGTGACTGATGATTTTGACTACATGGATGGGAAGGAAAACCTACACCTACCCAATTCTCTATGATAATTGCTGTGAGTTGCCTGTGTAGTACAGCTTTAAGGAAATAATGACAACAATAATAATTATTATAAAGCTGACTTTGTATAGCACTATGTGCCAGGAACTTTACAAATAGCTCATTTGATCCTCCCAAGCCCCCTGAGAGGTAGGTGTTATTATTATCCCCACTTTATAGATAAGGAAATTGAGGCAAATAGAGGTTAAGTGGCTTGCCCAAGGTCACACAGCTAGTAATGTCTGAGATTGAATTTGAACTCATGTCTTTCTGACTCTAGGCTTAGTGCTCTGTCTACTGTGCCAACTAACTACTTCACAGAAAGGCAGAATGCAAAAAGAGGTGAATGCAAAATATCTGTTTAGCAGACCCACAAAGGGGATTTACTTTAGGGGGCAGGAAAAATTACAATGAGTGTTGGGGTATTAAATATATATGTGTATATAAACATTGCATTTATGTATATAGCCACATAATTATGGAAACCTAAAACTCTATATAAATTTTAACTATTATTAATGGATTATTTGAATGTTTTCTATTTCCTACATTTGCTCTTTTGTATATCTCCGAGTATATAGGGGTTTCTTAATCAGTTTGTAGGGACTGTACCTGATACCCTTTACCAATGCAAATGTGCCTTCTGAACACCTTTATATGGTGAAGGAATTTTTTTTTTTCAAAAGTTGTCCCATAACCATAGCAATATTGTAAAAGTAGTACTTTTTCAGGAGGGGCTCAGTTTATGCATTGGGGATGATCCTAGATATGAGTCAGAAGTGAAGTTTATCAAGAAAATTTTCTCAAGAAATCCAAGCTCCTTGGATTGGGGGCCTTCCTGAGCTAAAGAGAACTTGAACCCAGGTCACACCTGAAGTATGTGTGCATAGGTAAAGGTGCATGTATGCATATGTAAATAGATGACATGACCCATAGCCTTTCTTTATCCTGATTAAATTCCTTTAGAGTTTGGTTTTTTTTTTTTTTTTTTAGCTTATCAATGTACTCATTGAAATGTTTCTTCCATAACCAAATCCAACACTCTAGATGTGGTCAGACCAGGGCAAGCTACAAAGTGACTCTCACCTCATTTTAGTAAACTCTGTTTTAATGTAGCTCAAGATGGCAGCTGCTCTTTTGATTGTCACACTATACTGTTTATGTAAATCAAGTAAACAGCATTTTAAAAGCCTCTAGATATTTCTCAGTCCCCACCCATATTGTAACTGTGGGATTAATTTCTTTGAAGAAAGTGAAGGACTTTATATTTTCCCTATTGTATTTTATATTATTAAATTTGCTTGACTGTTCTAAGTTGTCAAGATATTTTTGCTTTATGTCTTTCATCAAATGTATTAATTGTCTTTCTAAGCTTTATTCCAACTGCATATTTGATGTGTGCCATATACACTTATCCAGGTCATTAATAAAAATATTAAGTCAAATAGAGTCAATGACAAATCCTTTTGGACTTCCACTATGTCCCTACAGCTTATGTCCTGGGCCCTCTTCTTTCTCTATACTATTTTTCTTAGTGATCTCATAAGAATTCCAGCATCCTTTCTCATCATCTTACACTCTATCAGTCGCCACTTTCTGGAAGAGGTGAGACTCCATGAAATCAATTATATGTTTTAAATTCTTTCAAATTTTTGAATTTAAACATGAAAAAAGAGCATACGTATCAGTGAAGGAAAAAAAAAGTATCGGATATCAAAAAGTGAATCTTCTTGATTTTTTAAAGTATGTAACACATCCCACACATTTCATCCAATCAGCCTGGCTGTCTTTGCTTTTCTCCTGAACTTTCTTCTGTTCTCTTTAATATATTTTAAGGCATGTTTTGGTGGCCCCCTTTTTTACATCACTATTGCTAACCCTAGCCTCCTAAATTTGAAAGAAAAACCTAGAGAAAAAAATTCTTGTGACAAAAACACATAGTAAAACAAAATTAATCCACAATACTGGCCATGTCCCTTCTTTTGCTTTCCCTTCCCCTTTTTCCCATTTAAATCTCGCCCCCCCTTTCTGGATCAAGATGTTTTCTTTTGTATATGACTATTCCTTTCTTAGTATTATCCTTTCTCTTAACATCCCTCACCCTTCCTCCTTAACCATCATTGGGTCACTATCCAAAATCCTCTCTTTGTGGTACCACAGACATTTCTGTTTTATGAATACCACCCTTATATCTTATAATTTTTTACTTTCAATTTCTTACCAACAATCATGTATTTCCAACAGCCTTCATTAGTTCTAGCTACACGTCTTGCCAACACCTTAAATATTATTTTTAAAAAACCTAAATTTTTCCACTTGCCAAAGAATCTAACTCTCCTCCTAATTTTTCTATTTGTTGATAGTACTACCATTCTCCTTACCATGCAGGCTCAAAACCTTAGAGTCATTTTTGATTCTTTCCTTCCCCTCTGTATTTTCTTCCCCATCAATGATCACATTGTTCCAAGTGTCTCTGAAAGATCTCATGCATTCATCCTTTTATTCCCACTCCTACTAGGTATCAGTTTTGGCTCTCATCTCTTGCCTAGACTACTGAATAGACTAGACATTATTTTTTGGGCTCCTGGTCTATCTCCCTTCCAGTTCATTTTCACTTCTCTCTACTTCTTTATCCAACACTCTGATAATATCACTTCTATTTAAAAATCCATCGCTGATTCCTCATTGCAGACAGCTAGACGTTGCAGTAGATAGAGTACTGAACCTAGAGTGAGGACAACCTGAGCTCAAATCTGACCTCATACACCTACTAGTTAGGTGACCCTGGGCAATTCACTTAACCTATTTGCCTCAGTTTTCTTAACTGTAAAGTAGAGACAATAACAGCACCTATATTGCAAGGTTGTTGTGAAGATCAGAAGAGATTTGTAAGGCTCTTAACCTAATACCATTACAAGTAAATACTTATTCCTTCTGCTTCCTATTGCCTAGTGAATTAAATATAAAACTTCTCATCCCAGGATTCAAGAACTTTTACATTCTGATTCCAACATAGTTTTCCAGGATTATCTCCTCCTTTTGCCTTTCATATTCTCTGTGATCTAGCCTAACTGGACTAGTTCTTATCCTCTCCTTTCTCTCTTTCATTTTCCAGTATCTGTACCTTTGCTCCTATTCTGATATCACACATGCCTGAAGTCCTTTCATATTTTAGGGCTTAACTCAGGTGCCTCTCCATCTGAAACTTTCACAAGCTTCTCTCAGTTAAAGTAATTTTTCTTTTAAATTTCTCACAACACTTTCCTTGGGATTTTCTTTTTACTTATCACTCTATCCCTTATATAAGCTCTCTCTCTCAGTCTCTCTTTTCTCTTGTCTCTTCCTTCTTTCCTTCCTTTCATTCCCTTTGGTATATGCAGTTGTCTTTTCCCATGTTAAAATCATAAGCATGATGAAAACAGGGTCTTTACCTTTCAGTGGTAAGCATAGTGCCTTGAACACAGCAGAGGCTTAATAAATGTTGTATATAATTGAATTGGAGGCATTGCTCACTTTGTTGCCATATTCTAACTCAAACCACCTATCTATTTATATGCAGACTTTATCATAAAATTTTACAGGATGCCTGAAATGACCACATTATTTCTGACATAGAGGAAATGTTATGATTAACTTAAGCAGGTCATAGCAGACAAGTGCCAATAATAACTCAAAGCCACACTGCATATTTTGTTTATGTCACATTTTATAGGCATGTACTTTTAGAACTTTAAAAACCATTTCATTTATTGTTGCTATTTTCCACATCCTTTGTTATGTAGCCAGGTTACTGTAGTTACATTCCCTGCTTTGATTTTAGTTGGTTTTACAGGTGGATGGACAAAAGAAAAGCAGTACTAGAGAATCAAAGCAAAACCTCTAAATTGTCTAAATAAAACACTAATGTTGCCTACCTAATGCCTATTTTTTCTCGTGTGGAGTTCCCTTTGAAGTGATAGGAAGAGAAAAAGAGATCTGTATGTTAGTTAATCATTTCCTTGTTAACCTTTTGCAGTCATCTACAATGAGATTCATTCTTCATGTCACAGTAGACCTCATCAGCAGGATATCCTTTTATCTTTATAGCCTAATTTTATAGGACTGAGGTAATTCAATAATTGGCAAAGAACTACTATGAAATTATCTTTTTCATATTTTTATTTTAAATTCCTCTCCATTGATGTCAGTCTCTTCAACTATTATCAATGCAAATGGTGCTTAGGTATGAAAGGATAGTCACATTCCCTCAAAAAGCAAGTGGGGATTCTAAAGATAGAATCTGAGATGGGGGATTAAATAAATAATGAACCAGAGTCATGGGTTTGGGATAAAATAAACTAAATGAATAACCCATGATATCACAATCCTACAATGGACCATTTTTTAAAAAGTTACAATTGTTTCCTGTAAGTAGAACAGAAAAGGAAAAGATTTACCTTCCTTGTCCATGTTGCTGAAAAGCTGTCCAGGGCTGCTGTTAATTGGCAAAAAGTGTATCTGTTATGACTGGGAAAACTGTCTTTTTTTCTTCTTCTAGAAGTGGCATTGTTTTTGAAGCTTCTCCGTGCAGTGAATCATGTATTGCTAGTAATTCATTTTGAACAGTCTTCTTGTGAAGGACTGAAAGAAACCCAGGTGAATAGGTAAGCATGACACTATGTCTAAAGTGAGCTCTATCCTTCCTCATTCAACTAGAAATCAAGCAGCAAGCCGAAAACCATGTTTTCCTCACAAGATGCATGAAGGGATTGTAAATCTGATAGACGAGTCACTGCTATCTAAATACCAAGTATTGAAATATGTAAAGATGGCAAAAATTTATGGATAAGGAATGAGTATTGAGGATTTTACTTTACCTTACTTTGCTTTACTACCTTCATCACTATTGGAACCAGAATAGAAGTCATTCACATTTTTCCTTTGATTTCATATAATTAAGTGAGACAGTATAATGCTACACATCACTGTGCGTGAAGAGTAGTAATAATGTAAATCATTTCCATTGGCAATAAATGGGAAAGCTACAACTTCTGTTTGCAATTTCAATGCTGCATTCCTGGAACCCTCCCCATCCTTTTCTGTTCCAAATTTAGCAGGTGGTTGCACTGTATTTAACTTAAAACTGTTACAGTCTGCTTTATAAAACATGAGCAAACACGGTCATGAATTGAATTTGAAGTCTTACATATTAAAATATGATGAGGGAAAACTATGATATTGGTAATGGCCTAATGCAACAAGGTTATAAATAAAATGCTCACTGTTCTCATGTATTTTTAGTAAACAGATTTGGGAATAGCACAACTAATCCCCAATGCCCAATTAAAGTCTCTTAACTAATTTAACAAATGCATTGTAAATGTGAAGCTGGAGATATTTTAAATAAACATACATTTCATGGGAGGAACTTTAATAGCTAAACAAATGGAAAATTAGTTCAGAGGCTTTAGCTTTCTCAATTGTTCTTATTAAATTAATCATAAGACACACAAACACAATTAATAGGCATACCATCAAGAAGGTATTTTTTTTGAGATGATAATATTTTTTCAGTATATGCTCTTTAAAACAATCTTAAATGAGAATCAGTTAATAAGGCATTAAGAGTTTCATTGAAATTCTTTTCCTTAATACCTCGATTTGCAATCATTCTGATGAGCTCTCTTTTGTTTATTTCTCTCTTGGTTCTCATTGCAAATGGGTGCTGATAAGTCAAGCTACTGTATCAATATGTTTATTCAGGAATTAGGAGTTGATATTTGAATGAATGCTTATGAGGGTTTGAGATCTAAGGAAAAGGCACAGATAGTGATCCTCCCACCTTTGTAGAGCTATATAGAGGGGCTGCCAATGAAAAGAAGCAGAAAACTTTCCAGGGATGCTAGTCTTCAATTTTGCCTGCATGTATGGGGTACTGGTGGAGTTCATATAAAGTGCACAAACTAAGCTTCAAATAAAGAAGACTGCAGGGAACACACAGCAGAGGAACAGCATGTGTGTGAGCTAGGACTTAGCTTCACAAACCTCTGGTAGATGGAAGGTCCAAGTACAAAGGAGAAAATGGTAAAAAAAATCTATACAGGAGCAAATATTTAATATGCCATGGGAAAAAAAAAAACATTTAATGCCACATTTAATACGCCACAGAAAAAAACAAATTCAGTGCCATGTCATATGCTTGTAGTTTCCAATTTTTGTTGTTGCTTAGTTATAGTCAGTGACTTTGAAAGAGGAACCCTAATAGATTTATCAAAGTCCTGTAGAAGAATTGATCATCTTATGGAATCACACTGTATTACATAAAATAGGAATTTAGAGTTGGAAGGGACCTATTGCCCTCTAGTCCAACCCCTAACCTCCAACATAATTTCCACTGTAGAATGTCTAAAAAGTGGTCATGGAATTTCTTTTTGATGACTTCCCACAAGGAAGAGTTACCTCTAAGGTAACCCATTTTATTTATGGATAGCTCTATTTAAAAAAAATCTTTCCTCTGTTATCAAGGCATAATTTGCCTCTTTGTAATCCTTAAAATGCATAAAGGCAATTCTCACATTACCATTGTGCTTTCTCTAGGTTAGGCATACCAAGTTCCTTTAAATTGTCTTGAAATAGATGTGTGTACTGCACATGCCAGGCATACCATCTCTGGAGTCCATCAGAGGCAGAGGTAGCTTTCCAGGTCCCTGTGAACCCCTGCTTCTACAACTACCACATCACTTCACCTACTTCTTTCCTCTCTTGCCCATTTGCTTCTCTTCTGCACTTTCCATGAAACTCTGGTTACCTGATCGAAGTCTGGGGCCCTTATATAATCCTCTTTCAGATTGCCCTCCCCCTCTGCCCACCTCAACCATCCGACTGTGCTGCTTTGCTTGCTGTGTAGGTTTTTCTACTTGTTGGTGCCAGTTCCTCCTGGAGAAAAACTTCTGCTTCTTCCCCCCTGACCCCCATCCAGCCTCCTTCACCCCTTCAATGTCCCCTCCCCAAAGGGACTCCATCAACTACACGTGGGCTAAGGAAAAATCATGCAGAATTAGGAAGAATAAGATTGAAAATATTATGTATTTTAGAAAAAGGGACACATTATCAAAAGGAGCTTTTTGCAACATTTGTAATAAAGTCTAGTTGCTAATTAGTTTCATTGCTTGATATATTGAATAATGTCCTTTATGCCTGAATATTCAATAATTGTATAATTTTAAGATTAATAAAATTTTTCTGCTGTGCACAGAAATGTGTAGCTTGCTTCTATGGAAATATACCTTGCTTTTAGCCAAATTTTAATAAGCAGCTATTTTATTCAAACTAGTAGTATTTGTATCCTAGAGATGTTTTTGCCTATCAAGGTAATTCTGGCTACATGGAAAGTGGAGGAAGCTATATTTTTAAGCTTTAAAAAGAATATAGGGTGGTCTTTGTGTTAAAATTTTATCTTGTCCTGGTCCTTCTGATAATCTCCCCCTCTAGTCAGTATAGTAAATTTATCAGTAGCCAATATAAAGAAGCAATAGTAAGAAGTAAGATTGCAAAGGGAAACTTAGAAGCCCCACAGAAACTCTCACAAAGACAAAGGGAGCATAATTTATTAATTGTATCATAAATTAAACAAAAGTCATATCCTGATAATATGTGATTAGGTAAGGGAAGTCATCTAGGCTTTTCTGCCAGGGATTTTTGGTCCTGTGATATGTAAATCTCATTTAAGTTCCAGACATCTATAGTAAGATTAGCCTAACACCAAATGGTGCTGATGATTTTGGATGATGTGCATATGTTGACTTTAAAGTTTTACAGACAACTGTAAGTTGATTTGGATATGTTAAAGAACTAACCACAAGATAAAGATAAGAGTTAGTATATTCCTCCAAAAAATCCCTATACAAATGAGACTTCTGTACATTCCATCACTGCACATGGCACAATAATATTCCATTACATACCCATACCACAATTTGTTTAGTCATTGCTCAATTGGACATCCTGTTAGTTTGCAATATTTTTGTTAGTACAGATATTTTTCTTTGTTCTCTGTGAGGGTGAGGGGGTTTCTTAGGAGTGGTTTAGCCAGGTTAAATAATATGCTCAGTTTGTTTAATTTTTGGATGTAGTTTCAGATTACATTCTAGAAGGACCAGACAAATTTACAGCACAGCAGTAGTGCATTAGTGTATCTACAACTCCTGCAACATTTGTCACTTTGCTGTTTTGTCACCTTTGTTAGCCTGATAGGTGTGAGGTAGAGGTCAAAACTGCTCTAATTATTATTAATTCCTAGAGACATA
Organism: Gymnobelideus leadbeateri; assembly: GCA_011680675.1. Lineage (NCBI taxonomy): Eukaryota > Metazoa > Chordata > Mammalia > Diprotodontia > Petauridae > Gymnobelideus > Gymnobelideus leadbeateri. The sequence continues at coordinate 94,731 of WOXC01006252.1, forward strand.
ATTCTTATGTATGAACTGCAAAGAGAGAGTGAAGTTTCATGATAAAAAACTGGGGCAAGATAATGAAAATCAGAAGGACAGCCTAGAAAAGAAAGAGATGTGACTGACCAGGGTGACCCCATTAAACAGAGGTTCTGGGACCAGATATGTATTTAATTTTGCAATGAGCATTTTATTGCTAGAATCATATAGGTATTGGGTGAATCTTAAAAGATACACTACTATCTTGTAACTTCTGTAGTGATTGTGAATAGAATTTCTTTTTCTAGCTCACCTTGTATTTTATGTGTGTACACACACATACATAAAACAATACATATATACTTATATGTGAATGTCGATGATTTATATACTTTTTCACATCCTGAAATATTGCTGGAGATGTTAATTATTTCAATTAATTTTAGTTGACTCTCTAGGGGTTTCTAAGTACACCTTTGTGTCATCTACAAAAGTGCTAATTTTATTTTCTCCTGGCCTATGCTTGTAATCTCATTTTTTGGAGTGATTTATTGCTGTATCTAGTATTTCTTGTTGCAGTAGTAGTAGTATTTCTAGCCCTATGTTAAAATAGTAGTGATTATAATGGACATCATCATTTTACCCATGATCTTATTAGAAATGTTCCTAATTTTGCTCCACTAGATATAATGTTTACTGCTCTATTTAGATAAATACTTTTTCTTATTTTGACAAAAGGTTTTCCTCATTTCTATGATTCTTTTTTTTTCTCCAATGCTTTATTAATTTCTGGTTTACATCATTCATTTCCATCAGATTCTGAGTTACAGTTTTTTTCCCATTTTTTTCCCTACTCCCCACCCCAGAATATCAGTCCCACAGGATATCCCCTCACCGCTTCTGCTCTCTCCCATATCTTCTCCCATACCCCCTTTGACTTTTTCAGTAGGGCAAGGTGATTCCTGTGCCCCAATGACTGTATATCTTATTTCCCAAGTATATGCAAAACAGTATTAATAATGATATTCATATGTGTTAAACATTTGATTTTAAAACTTTGAATTCCAGATTCATTCCCTTCCTCCCTCATCACCCACCCTTACTGGGAAGGTAAGTAATTCAGTACATGTTGTACATGTGTAGCTATGCCAAACATTACCATAGTAGATATATTGTAAAAGACTGGCTATATTTCCCTCCCTCCTATCCCGACCCCTACTTGGTCTATTCCCTAATTTGATCCTGCCCCTTTTCAAAAGTGGGTGCTTCCAACTTCCCTCCCCCCTTCCCTCCTGCTATCCTTTCCATCATCCCCCCTCTCATCCCCTTTGCCCCTACTCTCCTGTGGGGTGGGATATCCTTTTTAGTATGTATGTCATTCTCTCTCTGATCCAAATTCAATGAGAATAAGGTTTCGCCTTTTTGCCTTCCTGTTCTTCCCCTCCTTTGTAACCATTTTCCCTTTCCTCTTCTATATGAGATAGTTTACCCCATTCTGTCTCTCCCCATCTCCTCTTGTTATATTCCTCTCTCACCTCTTAATTTCACCTTTTAAGTATCATCCCTTCCTATTAAATTTGACCTGTGCCCTCTATCTATGTATACCTGTAAACATATATACACACATTCACATATGTATTCATATGCCCACATACCCTTCTTCAAATATTTTCATACTCAGAAAAGTTTCATCAGTTACAGTTACTATTTTTCCATGTAGGAATGTAAATAGTTGAACTTGGATAAGTTCATTATGATTACTTTTCCCTGTTTACCTTCTCAAGCATCTCTTGCTTCTTGTATCTGAATGTCAAATTTTTATTCAAATCTGGTTTTTTCATCAAGATGCTTGGAAGTCCTCTATTTCACTGAAGAACCATATTTTCCCCTGAAACATGATACTCAGTTTTGCTGGGTAGGTGATTCTTGGTTTTAATCCCAGCTCCTTTGAATCGTGAAATATCATATTCCAAGCTCTTCCATCCCTCAGTGTAGAAGCTGCCAGATCCTGTGTTAACCTGATTTTGTTTCCACAATATTGAAATTGTTTCTTCCTGGCTGCTTGTAATGTTCTTTCCTTGATCTGGGAATTCTGGAACCTGGCTATAATATTCCTAGGAGTTTTCTTTTTTGGGATCTTTTTCAGGAGGTGATCGGTAGTTTCTTTCAACCTCTATTTTGCCCTCTGGGTCTAAAACATCAGGGCAATTTTCCTTGAGAATTTCTTGAAGGATGATTTCTAGGTACTTTCTTTGATCATGGTTTTCAGGTAGTCCAATAATTTTTAAATTATCTCTCATGGATCTATTTTCCAAGTTAGTGGTTTATCCCATGAGATATTTCACATTGCCTTCTATTATTTCATTTGTTTGGATCTGCTTAACAGCATCTTGATTTCTCATAAAGTCACTAGCTTCCATTTGCTCCACTCTAATTCTGAAGGAATGATTCTCCTCATTGAGCTTTTGAGATTCTTTTTCCATTTGGTAAATTCATTTTTAAGGCATTCTTCTCCTCATTGCCTCATTGCCTTTTTTGAGCCTCTTTTGCCATTTGAGTTAGTTTATTTTTTAAGGTGTTATTTTCCTCAGTTAGGCTGTTGACTCTCATTTATTATTTTTCTTGCATCCTTCTCCTTTCTCTTCCCATTTTTTCCTCCACTTCTCTTATCTGCTTCTTAAGGTCCTCTATGGACTCTCATCAGCTTGTCTTTTTATTTGGAGCTTTTGGTGCAGGAGTTCTGACCTTCCAGTTCTCCTCCTGTTCCATGCTTTGATCCTCTTTGCCCCCCAAATAGGAGTCTAATGTTGAATTTTTCTGTTTATTTTGTTTCCTTTGCCTAGGCATATGGCCACTCAATTACTTGAATTTGGGCTTGTTGCCACAGTAGGACTCTGCCACCAGCCAGGGGAGCTTCCATCCGAAACAGTCGGGTTTTCTCAGCTGCCAGAGGTATTAGTTTTGTGCCCTCTCTGCAGCCTCCACACGCTCTGGTAAGCTGGTCAGACACCCCAAGACCTCCTACCTAGATGACAATCCAGATCCAAGGAGGTTAAAGGAAGAATGATTACCCTCCCCCCCCCCCCCCAAGACTGATTGCTGGATCCTCCTACAATTCCCAGGCCAGGAGCTGAAGTTGCAACTGAAGCTGCAATGTGGCAGGCTGTGCTGTGTGGCTAGTCAGGGCTTCTAGGCTTCTTGCCCCCAGGGGAAAGACGCAGAGGTATTCTCCCCAACAGTCCCAAAGTCCATACCACATTGACTTCTGACTTTGTCCTAGGCATCTATGTGTTGATAATTCTGGAAATAGCTGCTTGTGTTCTGGGGTCCCTCCAGTGGTCTGCTGGTCTAGCCACCCTGGGGATAAAAACTCTGACTCAAGACTCATGGTCCTGGGCTTGGCTCTCAGAGCTCTGCGCTGGCCACTCCATGCTGGGCTGCAGGTCTGTCTTCAGTGGGAGGATAGCTTCTCTGTGTCATTTTGTGGGTTCTGTGGCTCCAGATTTTGTTCAGCCTCCCCTTTTACATAAATTTGGAAGTGGTGGGAGCAAGAGCTGTGCTGAAATTCTATTAGTACTCCGCCATCTTGACTCTGCCCCTCATTTCTATGATTATTAATGTTTTTAGTAAATTTAATGTTCGATTTTGTTAAAGGCTTTTCAGCATTGATTGATGTTTTAATGTTTATATTATTTAAGATGATTTATTAAATGTAAATTAAGTCTTCCTTATGTTACACCTACCCTGACGTCTTGGTATAAACCTAACCTGGTCATAGTATAATTTTTCTAATATTCTGATTTAACCTAGTTAATAATATTTTAATTAAATTTTTTGCATCTATGTTCATTAGAGATAATTAACTCTAGTTTTATTTTTCTGCTTTGTCTCTTTGTTTAAGCATCAAGACAGTATTTCTATTATTGAAAAAAAGATTGGAAAAGCACATTTTTATTATTTATGTAGTATAATAATTTTTAATGGTATAAGTAGTATTTTAATTAATTGGTCTTTTCAGTGTTTGATAGAATTCACTTTTGAATCCATTGAATCCTGGATGTTTTCTTTTTTTTTTTATTTTAAACAAATGCTTTATTAATTTCTGGTTTACATTATTCATTTCCACCAGATTATGAGTTACATTTTCCCCCCATTTTTTCCTTACCCACCACCCCAGAATAGCAGTCCCACTAGATATCCCCTCATCCAATCTGCTCTCTCCCATATCTTCTTCCATACCCCCTTCGACTTTGCCATTAGGGCAAGGTGAATCTCTGAGCCCCACTGCCTGGACATCTTATGAAACATTTAATTTTAAAACTTCGATTTTCAGATCCATTCCCCTTCCCCCTTGTCACCCACTCCCTCTGAGAAGATAAGTGATTCAGTATGTGTTGTACATGTATATCTATGCAAAACATTACCATAGTAGATATATTGTAAAAGACTGCTTATGTTTCCCTCCCACCTGTCTCACCTCCCACCTGGTCCATTCCCTACTTTGATCCTGTCCCTCTTTGATAGTGGGTACTTCTAACCTCCCCTCTCCCCTGAATGCCCTCCCCTCCATCATCCCCCCTCTCATCCCCCTTTCCCCTACTCAGGAGAGTGAGTGAGGGTAAGATATTCCATTTAGTATGTATGTGATTCTCTCCTTGAGCCAACTTCAATGAGAATATGCTTTTGCCTTTTTGCCTTCCTGTTCTTCCCCTCCCCTGCAAGTACTTCCCCTTGCCTCTTCTACATGAGATAGTTTGCCCTACCCTGTCTCTCTCCGTCTCCTCTTGCCACTTTCCTCTCTCACCTCTTGACTTCACCCCTTAAGAATCATCCCTTCCTTGGGGCGGCTAGGTGGCTCAGCAAGCAGAGAGCCAGCCCCGGAGCCAGAAGGACCCGAGCTCGGATCTGGCCCCAGACACCCAACACACAAACAAAATCCAAGCCACGTGAACCTGGGCAAGTCACCCAACCCCAATTGCCCTCCAAAAAATATAATAATCATCCCTTTCCATCAAATTCAACCTGTGCCCTCTATCCATGTATACCTGTGAACATATGCCCTGTACCCTTCTTCAATTATTTTCATAATGAGAAAGGTTTCATCAAAAACAGTTATTGTTTTTCCATGTAGGACTGTAAATAGTCCAACTTTGATAAGTTCCTTTTGATTTCTTTTCCTTGATTACCTTCTCAAGCATCTCTTGCTTCTTGTGTCTGAATGTCAAATTTTCTATTCAATTCTGGTTTTTTCCTCAAGAATGCTTGAAAGTGGGGGTGGCTAGGTGGCCCAGTGAGTAGAGAGTTGGCCCTGGAGTCAAAAGGATCTGAGTTCGGATCCAGCCTCAGACACTTAACACACACAAAAACCTAGCCGAGTGACCTTGGGCAAGTTACTTAACCCCAATTGCCCTCCAAAAAGCAAAAACAAAAACAACTAACTTTTGGGGCGGCTAGGTGGCACAGTGAGTAAGAGCGTTGGCCTCGGAGTTGGGATGACCCTAGATCAGATCCGGCCTCAGAAAATGAGCACCCACGCATAAATAATGACTAGCCGTGTAACCTTGAGCAAGTTACTTAACCCCAATTGCTTAAAAAAAAAAAAAAGAATGCTTGAAAGTCCTCTATTCCACTGAATGACCATATTTTCCCCTGAAACAAGATACTCAGTTTTGCTGGGTAGGTGACCCTTGGGTTCATTCCCAGCTCTTTTGCTCTCTGGAATATCATATTACATGCCCTTCTATCCCTCAATATAGAAGCTGCCAGGTCCTGTGCTATTCTGATTGTGTTTCCACAATATTGAAATTGTTTCTTCCTGGCTGCTTGTAGTATTTTCTCCTTGATCTGGGGATTCTGGAACCTGGCTATAATATTCCTGGGAGTTTTCTTTTGGGGATCTTTTTAAGGAGGTGATCGGTGGATTCTTTCAACCTCTATTTTGCCCTCTGGGTATAAAACATCAGGGCAATTTTCCTTGACAATTTCTTGAAGGATGATTTGTAGGTTCTTTCTTTGATCATGGCTTTCAGGTAGTCCAATAATTTTTAAATTATCTCTCATGGATCTATTTTCCAAGTTAGTGGTTTTTCCCACGAGATATTTCACATTGCCTTCTATTCTTTCATTTGTTTGCATCTGCTTAACAGCATCTTGATTTCTCATAAAGTCACTAGCTTCCATTTGCTCCAGTCTAACTCTGAAGGAATGAATCTCCTCAGTGAGCTTTTGAGATTCTTTTTCCATCTGGCAAATTCGACTTTTTAAGGCATTCTTCTCCTCATTGCCTTTCTGAGACTCTTTTGCCATTTGAGTTAGTCTATTTTTTAAGTCTCTTTCCTCAGTCAGGCTGTTGACTGTCATTTCATACTTTTCCTGCATCTTTTTCATTTCTCTTCCCAAGTTTTCCCCCACTTCTCTTATCTGCTTCTTAAGGTCCTCTATAGCCTGTAGCCAGCTTGTATTTTCATTTGGGGCTTTTGGTGCAGAAGTTCTGACCTCACAGTCCTCCTCCATGCTTTGAGCCTCTTTGCCCCTAAAATAGGAGTCCAATGTTGAACTTTTCTGTTTATTTTGTTTTGTTTGCCTAGGCATATTGCCACTTAATTACTTGATTTTTGGGCTTGTTGCCACAGTAGGACTCTGCCACCAGACAGGGGAGCTTCCACCCAAACGTGGGGTCTTCACAACTTCCACCATTTGGGTGGCCTCTGTAAAGCCTCCACCCACTCTGGCAAGATGGATACCCACCCCAAACTTCCCCCCAGACCACAATCCAGATCCAGGCAGTTTAAAGCAAAAGCGATTAACCCCCAGACTGATTGCTGGATCTTCCTTCAGTTCGCAGACCAGGAGCTAGAGCCACTAATGAAGCTGCAAAATGGCTTCTGTGCAGCTGTTTCTTCAGAAGCTTTTTGCCCCCAGGGGAGGAAGCCCCGTGTTCCCCATATACTGGTCCCAAAGTCCATAGGGCACTAACCTCTCACTTTGTCATAGGCATACCTGTGCAGATAATTCTGGAATTGCCACAATTGCTGGTGTTCTGGGGTTCCACCAGCTCGGCCGCCCTGGGGCTAAAACCGCGGAATTGGGCGCTCTGCAGGCTGCACTGTCGGTTCCCAGGGCACTGTGCTGCCTGCTCTCAGAGCGCTGTGGTGGCCGCTCCCTGCAGGGCTGCTGGGCTGTCCTCAGCAGGAGGTTAGCTTCTCTGTGCCGTTCTGTGGGTGCTGTGGCTCCAGAAGTTGTTCGGAGCTCCCTTTCACATTGTTTGAAATTTGTGTGGGGCAGAGCACATTGGAAATGCTGTTTCTACTTCTCCATCTTGGCTCCGCCCCCCCAGATGTTTTCTTTAAGAAGTTATTTATATTTTGTTAAATTTTTTATGACATTAGGTTATTTAAATAGTATATTTCTTTTGTTGATTTGGGAATTTTATATTTTTGTGAGCATTCCTCAATTTTTTTTAGTGATTGGTTTCATTAGCATATATTTAAGCAAAATGACTTCTTTATTTCATTTCTTTTATTCCTTTCCTTTTTTGTTTCCTTTATTTCCTTTCCTTTCATTCATTTCCTTTATTTCATAACTAATTGAGATATTTTCTATATTAATATGATATAACTTTATATATTTTTCATTTTTATATGAATGATTTTGTTGTCTTTCAGGATTTTAAAATGATATGTCCAATTCATGAAATTGCTTTTTCTCTTTTTTGTTAAATGAGTATAGAGATATAAATTTTATATATTTTAATATGTTGTCATATTATTGTAATTTTCTTTAATTAAATTTTATATTGTTCCTATAACTTATTCCTTGATCCACTAGTTCTTTTTTAAATTAATTTATTAGTTTAGTTTCAGTTAACAAAATTCGATTCCATAGTTCCTTGATTTTCAAATTTTCTTTACTTCCCTCCCCTCACCTCCCACAACAGCATATAGTCCAGTATACGGTCGGCAAATACATTCACTAATTTTAACAACAACAACAAAAAACCCCACAAACCCCCTTGCATACCTTGTTTGATTGGATAATTTCAATGTTTTTCTTTTATCATTGTAAAACCGAGGGCGATTTTATAACTTTTTTGTACATAGCTGTTACATGTAGGGCAATCTCTGTCTCTCAGTAGGGATAAATTACTATAAAGAAATTGATCCTAGATAGTTTTCCCTTCAAGTCAAACATCTTGTTGTTTAAATAAACTTCTTGTTTAAAATAAAAAAAAAAAGAATATGAACAACATATAGCCAGATTCTGTTTTCTAATATTTTATGTTACCTTTTTCAATTTCAAGGGTGAGTTCATCCCATTCATATTCAGAATTATGGCTGTTAATCATGTATTTACATTTTATCTACTTTTACATTTTTCTGTCTTTATTTTCACCTTCTTTCTTTTTTTTCAAACATGGGATCTTTAAGTGAAATAATTGGGTTCCTCTCTGTTACAGCTTTTCTAGTCCCCTTAATTATATCCCAATTTTTCTTTTTTTCTTTTCCTTTTAATATCCATCTTCAAATTCATCCTGACAAATTTGAGATTTTATTACTTATAATTATTTCCCTACATATCCTTCCTCCATTCTTAGAGATTTCTCTACCCTTCTTGTTCCTGTCCCTCCATATTTCTCTTTTGAATTTAATATATTTTTCTACTGACATTTCCCCTCTCTCTAATTGTATTCAATTTTACTTTTATCCAATTCAGATAAGAGATGAAGGTTCATTCCACCTCTTTTCTCCATGGGTATATCTTCAAATCTATTATGTAAAGATCCCTTTTCCTATCCCTGTATCTATTTTTTTTTCATTTCTAAGAAGGTTCAAACAGAATGAAACCACTCTTTATCAGTTTAAACTTTTCTCTATGACCACTAAATCCATCAGGGTTCTAAGAAGATATTCGTTTCTTGTTTTTCTATTGACATATAAACAATTCATCCCACATATCCTTCCTTTCAATTATACTAATATATATATTATATATATTAGTAGGTATATATATGTGTATATATACCTTTCTTTGTTTCTTTTGGTGTCTAAATTTGCATTTTGAAATTTTACTACATTCTGGTCTTTTCATTAGGAATACTTGGATATTCCTTCTTTTCAAATTATGAAATAATGGGCAATTATCTGTATAGCCATTGAAGGATTAGATGCTTGGTATTTGAGAAGGTAAGACTATTTCATTTAAAAGAAGAAAATGATGTTAAGGTTTGTGCTAGTTGGATATATAATTTAAGATAATTGATATGAAATTTTAACAAAGCTTAGAAATAATTTTATTTAACGCCCTGCTTTTATAGTGGAAAAAACTGAGGGGTTAATTTATATCTACAAAGTTGTGTTGATTTGTTCAGATTAAATTTTCAGTCCTCTAACCCCAAATTCATATTTACAACAATATAGTGGATATTCACACTATTCAACTGTAGTACTTAACATTCAATAAGTTTTATATTCTAACGATTGAACTGATAATGCAATTCCTTGAGTTCCATAAGTAAAAACACAGCAGTTTAATTTTAATTACCTTAAGGGCCAAAGTTTTCTTAAACTCAGTTCTTTAAATAAAAAGACATTGAAATGATTTAATATACATTTTGTAAAGGATCAAAAGTCTCATCTGTAAAACAAAACAAAAAAAAACAAATGATGACAAAATTTCATCCTGGGGTGATTGAGAAAAGACTTGTACACTAATATATTATTGAAGGAGTTGTGCAAATTGGTCTAAGCATCTGGGAAAATAATTTGAAATTATGCAAACAAAGGAATTAAGATGTCCATTCCCCTTGACCCCAAGTTTCTCCACCAAGAAAGTCACAAAAGACTTATCCCAAGGCATACATACATACACACAAAACACACATGCATACACATACATACACACATGTATGCAATCACACACACATACATACATACATATGGCCATATAGCACTTTTTGTAATAGAAGACTACTGCAAAGAAAGCAGATGTCTATATTTTGGGGAACAGTTGAAGAATTACAAGATAAAATGTAACATTACTGTATGATGAATAAGATGTCTATAGAAGTGTACTGGAAGACATATGAAATGATGTAAAATGAAATAACAAAACCAGGAAAACAATATAATCAATATTTTGGCTACAATAATGTAAATGAAATAACAATGAAATGAATGTCACATAACAATGTAAATGAAATAACAGTAAAAATTAAACAAAATAATTGCGACCAAATGCTATGAAATTATAATGACCAAGCATGACCCCAAAGAAGGGACATGAGAAAGTAGCTCCCCCTGCTTCTTTATTGAGGTGGGGCATTATGAGTATGGAACACTGCATGTAATGTACATTTTTTGGATATATTGCTAAGTTTTTTTCCTGAAATGTCCCTTCCATCCTCTTTTTATTTTTGGTTATAAGAGATGGCTTTCTGGGAAAGGGAGGGAAAGATGCATAAATTGGAAAAAGTAACTGGTATAAAAACAAAATATTAAAATTCATTTTGCAAAAGTTAGGGGAAACATGTTCATCACTCAAAATGTAAGCTTGTGATGAAGGCAATAGTGAAACCATAGATCCATCCCTAGCTCTCTACCCTGAATCTGTAACAGATTTTTCTAACAAATATGTTTTATTGCTTGAAATGTAGCAATTTAGGGGCAGTTATCTTAAGCAGAGCTGAAGACTTTGTCATTTAGAACCAGGGGTGACTGGGTGACTTAAAAGTACTTTTAGGAAGCATCTACTCTGATCTTATCTCTATATTGTTATGGATAACCCCAGGGAATCTTATAATTGATTAATAAATATATCAGAATATTTTTGGAAGCTATTATTTCTATTAAAGATATAGACAGATAAAGTGGTAACAGTTCAAAATTATATACATATATATAATATTTTACTATGCTATATTTCATATTTATGTCACCTTTTTATGGTCCATTGCAAACTGCTTTGTTTAGCACTTAAATTTCTTTTAAACTTAAAATTTTAAATTTCAACCTCATTCTTGCCCAACTTTCCATTTGATTATATATTACTCTTTCCCCTGTACTGTATAGTCCAGTCAAACTAGTCTTCTTCTTGTTCCTTCCATTCAACACCCTATCTTGTATCTCCATGCCATTTTTAGGATTATCCTCCATGCCTTGAATGCACTACTTCCTTCTCATACCTCTGCCTCTTGTAATTTCTAGTTTCCTTCAAATCTGAGTTCAAGTGCCACCTTTTACATGAGAACTTTCCTGATTTTTCCCATCATCCCCCCTGCTAATACTCTTCTTCCAATCATCTTGTATTTGTTTTATACCAATGAAATGTAAGCTCCGTGAGGTTAGGGATAGTTTCATTTTTGTCTCTGTATGACTAAGGTCTAGATCTGTGCTTGGCACACAGTAAGTGCTTAATAAATGCTTATTATATTAATTGATATGTGTTCAAAACATAAAGGACAAATTGCTTAGGGAGTTAAACATGCACTTCTGCAAAATTTTACTTTTGAGTTTGGTTATTTGTATTATACTTTACTTCTAACTAAAAAAAAGATTATGTCCTTCATTTTAATTTGTTTTATATTCTCATTAATGTCTAATTAGGACTACCACTAAAAGTCAATATTGTTAATGGGAAATCTAACAGGATGTAATTGGAGGCTTTCATTAAATTAACATTTTGGACTTTTAATGGCATCCTTATTAACTGGAGCTTTATACAAATTAAGAACAAACCCCTAAACCGACTCCTTTTACAACTTAACTGCCTTCCTCTTAATTTTTCATTCCCACTTCTCCCTGACTTTCCCAGTAGGCTGTGCAGACATGAGGCTTTTCTATATTCTCTTTCAACAAAACTTTTCAACAAAATGCTTGTTAAGTCTTGGAAGGATAGAGCCTAAATGGTTAACAGCAAACTGAAACCAATACTAAGTAAAGAGATGATAACACAGTGTGCAGCTAGCCTTAAAGTATTCAAGTCACCAGATCTATGGAGCCAAGTGCTAGAATATGGATGAAGACATGACTCCTAAGTCATTGTTGTGATCTTTAAAAATTTCCAAGAGAATGGGAAAAGCGTTTTTGGAGTTAACTATTTGTGGCTTATAGATTCTTATTATATGCATAATGAAAGGCTGGCAGGTTAGGCAGACCCCATTAGCCTACTTAGCTGCTACAAGGTCCACATATGGAGAAACTAGGATAGCTATATCCAGGAGAATTGTGATGACAAGCATAGAAATGTCTTGAAAAGGCAGCAGAGTATGTGTGGACATTCTACAACTAGTTCCAATTGACTAACCATATGGTTGAGAGGTTTTAAATTGGTTGCATAATCAGAAATGTTGGTGTCATCAAATAGGTCTGAGATTGAACTATCTCTTTGTTTCATTCAAGTCTTGGGGAACTCACAATGTCCAATGACAGACTATGCTGAAAAGGGAAGGGCCTCAGGGCCTCTGTCTCCTCCTATACCTTGTGCCTCTGAGAAATAGGCCTATCCTTGGCCTTTTAATTTTGTTCTCTACAATTTTAGGTATAGGGAGTGGAATATCCACGCTCTGAAGTATAGAGAATGAACCACAGAAATCTGGGAATTGCCATCCAGGCAAGTTACTGCAGCCAACCTAGAATCTAGATGCTTAAAAGATCAAGGAAAAATTTTTATATATTTTTTATATAATTATATATTTTGCTTTCTGGAACCATGCCTGTGAGAATTGAAACATCGACTCATCTGACAGTAATGTCACTTGACATGAACTTCGTGGTACCATTGCTATGTAGGAGCTGAATTAAGCTTTGAACAACTCCTTCAGAGAGAAAATTGGTATAGGGAGAAGTAAGTTGTGGAGCTATTGGGGAAAATCTTTGTATGTCTGTTCTTCCAGCATTTAGGAGGTAAATATCTCTTTGCAAAACTTAACTCATTTTGAATTCTTAAATTGAACTGGGGTATTAGTTCAATGGCTCCTGTAGCAGCAACCACACTGGTATACCCAGGATGGCTGTTAGCACAGGTTCAGAGATCTTGCTTTCCTAGGAAATATAGCTGTTTAAGGGTTCAAAACAAAAGTTTTAAATTACATTCATTAGTTCAGGGGAAGAGTCAGCACCCCTGAACTTCAGAGAAAATATAAGTAAAGAAATAAAGACCAACATACAGGACTCTGACCTTCTGAATCAACTATATACTTTGTATATATCCCTCGATCAAGAGAACCTTTACATATGAGCAGTTTGGGAGCCCTGAATATATGGCCACACAGAATCTTGACCAAGGAATCATAAGATCCTTCTCATAAGTGAGACCCCAAATCAAAATACCAGCTCAGAGTATAGCAAGTTTCCCTTAATGGACTTCACATGAAGCCCATTAATGGGCAGGGAAGATCTTAAATCCCATTAACTTTACAGACCCTGACAATGGGAAGGACAAAGTTAGTTAGGGTTTGCTTGAGTCAGTGGCAATAGAGAAAAGAATCCCTCACGCTGACACCTTCAGGGTGTGTGCTTTGAACCCTTGAGAGAGACATAGCCTTTCTGTCTCTGAGAGAGGAGGGACAGAACATTATATAATTTCTGGCAGATATTCCAGAAACAGAGTAAATACATGTTTTACTAGACTGGGAACAATGCTTAAAAAGGGAAATTTAGGCTACTTCATAGACCTTAAGCATGTCAGAAAGACAGGAAAAATGAAAGGGAGACTAAGTGATAATAACACACTTGGCTAGATCATATGCACACACTGACCATCTTAGCCTGTGCTTTTGTTTATCCATCTATTTTACTATTAATTAGTTCATCTTACTTTGATCATAGGTGTTGCACCCAAAATATATTTGGATGGGCTACTGTTGGTAAAGCAAGATTTGCAAAATTAAAACATTTTGTGACTTACAAATACTATAAATAACAGATGGCAAACGTGCCAAATGATTATCAGTCCTGATAAATTTGCAATTCCATTTGATTTCCACAACAATCCTGTTGGTTGAGTGCTATTACTACCTCTATTTTACAGATGAAACAGAGAGGTTAAATTACTTGCCTAGTATCACAAAGCTAGGAAGTTTCTAAGGTAGGGTGTCAAATCATTCTTACTTTACAAATCATACTTACTTTAAGAACTAGATTGCAGAAGATTTGCCAATCTGCTTTGGTAGATGAAATTTCCTCACTAGGAGCTCCTTGCAGGAATGAGACCACAGGTCAGTACTAAAATATATTTTAAAAAAGTAAGACCTTGTATTATCATGCACCTGAAAAATTATCCTATTTTTTATATTTTTTAATCTTGTATTTTGTCCTAATTTATATGGCAATAGTAGGAATGGACTTCACTCCATGAAGTCAGGGTCAAGAGATTGATATGAGGTTTGAAAGATATGTGGTATCAGGGGTATTTTTTGATCTACTCTTAAAACTGACTCAAAGGAGTTTTGAGTAATAGAATTACAAGCAGATTGAAAAATAGCCCTGGGAATTAGTCAAGGGTATTAGTTAACTATTTCTATGTCCTTTACCTGCTTAGGGAGTTTCACTTGTGATACACAGATGAGCCTCAATTTCTTTTCCCAAAGAGGGGAAGGAAGGAGGCATAGGAGGTAAATGTTCTCAGCACTTAACCAACAATAAGGCTAAAAAGCCATGAGTGGAGTCAATTACAAAGGAGAATACCAGGCTTTTAGTAGCTGATATGGATTTTTTTTTTTGCCATTGTAGGCATATGAAGCTGATGTATAGTGTGAGATTTAGGGAACAAGATCATGAATTTTTCCTGTTTGCAGTTAAATAATGCTGCCCATATGAAGCTTCACAGCTGCTTTGATTGCCTTTGGAATGAAACTCACACCCTGGTGAATCTCAGGTTAGAGAAAGACACTAAAGAGGTTCCCCTCATATGAATGTGTCACTGTTTGTACCAGGATGGCAATAAATTTTGGGAAAGTCAGAGTAGCTATGTTTATATTTTAATTCTCCCAAGGGAGTCATGTGTGCTGTGGCTACGTTTGGCACACTCTACAGTGAGTGGGAAGGTAGGGTTCTGATATTTGGTGAAAATGTAGTGATAAGGCTTTCTTGAGAGTGTAAGGTGTATCAGATAGAATACCTATCTGAGAGCTCACCCATTCAACTTTGGATGTAGATTCAGAGTCTTAGGTAGAACAATTTTCTTCAACTTTTCTTAGTACTACATAGCTCTACAATAGTTTTTCTGTATGATAATTGTTAATGTACCCATGTGTACCTTGAGCACTAGACTTGTTGATCCTTTAAGGGGGCTACTCTGTTTTATTTTTCTTCATGTATTTCAGTGACAGTAGCATTGTATAGCAGATGGCTAATTGATATTTCAACCCAATCATCTATAATTTATTATGTACCTAACATGCACCAGGCTCTGTGCTTTGCTCTTGATATGAGTACAAAGAATGAAACAATCCTTATTCACAAGGAGTTTACATTCTAATGGGAAGGATGAGTTGATTTAAAAATATAAACAACACAATAACAATAATAGCTAGCACTTATATAGCATGTTAAGGTCCATAAAACATTTTACCTATGTTATCCCAGTTGAGCTCATGACACTCTTTTGAACTTGGGGCTATTATTATATCTGTTGTACACAAGAACAAACTGAGGCTGAAAGAGGTTAAGTGACTTGCCATGGTCAGAAAGCTAAATCTCTGAAGCAAGATTCAAACTCTGATCTTTCAATTTCCAAAACCTATGTTCTATCCACTCTGCCACAAAGATGCACAAACAGAAAGTTAATAAATACAAACATGTATGAAAGTAATCAAATAGAAGGTAATTTGTGAAGGACAGCACTCCAACATACAGAAGATGGTTTCTGTACTGCATCTTAAAGGAAGAAGAAGGCTTTATGAGTTATAGGTAAGGAGGGAATTATTTCCACACATCAAGAGTAATAATGAAGCATATCAAGTGAGAATCCCAGCTGGTTTCAAATATACTCTAATATGCAAATGAAGCAAAGAATTCACACTTTATCAAAAAGTTAGCCTGGTAAAGTAAATTTCACACCTTGTGAAGAAGACCTAATAAGACCCGATTTATTCCATTATGTGTATTTGTTATTGTGCATGAAAAGGAAGAATGTAAGAGTTTAATCTGATTACTGTGTCTATAGGACAGGGCATAACTATTAAATTTAAAAGAAAATAATGGAACTTAACCAATTAGATTAAGTAATTTATAACGAAACTGAGATTTTATAGCTCCATATACTGGCAGAATTATTAATTCTCTTTTGTTCTTGCCATTAACTATGGCTTAATTTATGAAAGGCATCTTTATAGTTGTTGAAATATATTTTAGAAAGAAAAAAGGTGGCCTACTAATCTTCAATATTTGAATTTCTTTTTAAATTTTAGACATATGTGCACTGTTGGTTGATTGACCTATTAAGTATATCTCACAAGTCTAGGATCTTTTATTTTATACCAAGAACAGCTTTCTAGAACATATTTCAGCATTTCTGTTTCTAATACTAGGTAGAGCTCAGAGTCATCATCTATGTTTTTGTTGTGAGTTGGTCCTTTGTTATGAAATGACTGCCACATAGAAGGCTTAGGGAAAACTTTGGGGAAATTATTTTATAAACTTTGCTCTCAGCTGCTTCTTTTATCCCACATTTGATCTTATTTAATTTGTCTTCTACTTGCAGATAATTCTTTTTATATCCTCCATAATACCTTGAATGTGCTTTTCTCTTATGATATGCATATTATGTATTGCATTATAGTTATTTTTTTTTATCCCTCACTGCTGCATTACAAACTCCTTGAGGGCAAAACCTCTTCGTCTCTGGAATGTGTCTAATAAAGGGTTTGTATGTAATAAATATTCAACAAATGTTTATAAAATGAAAATCTTTCCTCTTATATTGTGTTACTTTGCAAACTTTGAGTATCATTTTGAAAGCATAGTTCAGTTGTGTCTGATTAAAGTGTTTTGGGGCAGCTAGGTGTCACAGTGGATAGAGTGCCAGGTCTGGAATCAGGTATTTGAGCTCAGATCTAACCTTAGATACATACTAGTTGTGTGACCCTGGGAAAGTAACTTAACCCTGTTTGCCTCAGTTCCTCATCTGTAAAATGAACTGGAGAAGGATATGGCAAACCATTCCAGTATGTTTGCCAAGAAAACCACAAATAGAGTCATGTAGAGTTGGACATGATTGAAACAACTGAACAGCAACAAAAAGTGTCACCTATCACTACTAATGAAAGTAAAGCATCTCAGGAATTATCAATGGGAAAAAAAAACTTTTCACTGCCCTTCCTCCATTTAGTTTAGGCAGTTTGTGTTTTTGACTTCCCAATTACAGTAGACAAGACTCCCAAGATAGGCCTTAGACCAAAAAAAAAAAAAAAAAAAAGAGCAGCTACAATTTAAACAAACTGAATGGCTTTAAATTACTTTGTGATAACCACTTCTTAGTGTTTGTGAATACCCTATGTATATTATTAAACCAGTGATATAATAATTCACTAAGTAATTTGCAGTATTTGACAATATCTACCATGTCCAGGATGTTTTCAAGGACACCTCCTCTAGGATCCTTTTATCTAAAGAGTGCTCTGAGCTTCAGGGAAAGACAAAGTAAACCTGTAGAAAGACAAAAATAGCTACCTTTCTTTTGCATCACATTTGTGGCCCTCATGCATTAAACAAAAAATTCAATTCAACTCAACAAATATTCAGTAAGTGCTTCCTGGTGAGAACTGAGGAAGATATGAAAGTTAGATAAGGTCTTGGCCCCTCCCTCAGGGAGTTTATGGTCTAGTGGTAGATTATTTTTCTTTTCTTTTTGAGGAGAGAAATATGATGTATAAATGTAATATAATAAAAAAATACATGTGATTTGGAAGCAGAGTACTTGGGTTCCAATCATGATCTCACTTCTTATGAGCTCTGTGACCTTGGGCAAGTCACTTCATGAAGGGCTTGTACTCAATGAGCTCTTCCAGCTCTCAGTCCAGGAACTACAAAATAAAATAATAATTAGGTGCATGAAAGAGGTACAAGCAAAAGATTATGTGACGTTTGAAGGCTTCATGAAATAGTATCTAAACTGGGTTTCAAAGAATAGGTAGGTATTTAACATATAATTACAGTGTGTGATGAAGAAGATGACATTCTGGAAAGAGGGACCATAGTATACAAGGACATGAAGGGATGGAATCATGGGGGATGTTTGGTTGTTTAGTTTTAAGGGGATGTAGAGTATGTGGAGTAGAGTTATATATGGTATACTGGAAAAGTGGGATAGATGACAGGTTGTGGAGAACTTTGAATAATAAAACTTCTGGGCTTTAAATTTAGTTGGTAGTCAATAGAAAGACATGAAAGGTTCTGAGCAGAGATGTAATAGTACCAAACATATTCATAAGCAAGATTAGTCTAGCAGTTGCAAAGGACAGATTGGAAAGGGAAGAAAGTGGAAGAATAAGCATCTGTTCAGCATAATTTATTTTAGTCCACATAGGTAGTGATGAGCACTTGTACTGGGTAGAAGACAATGGAAATGGAAAAAAAAAAGACAAAACTAAAAAACAAACAAACAAAAAGCCCAACTCAATTGGATTAAAACAGAAAAGTCAAGAATAGAGAGATTCCTGCAAATCCTATGACCACTGAATCAGGCTCACCATGTAGTGTGATCCAGTTCAGTAACAGTTTTTCCAACATATCAATACATGGAATATTTCTAGTCTTTGAAACACATTTTTTCCAGCTCATTATTCAAAGCTCTAAGGAATAAATTACAAAGTGGTGCATTATGTACAATCTTTGTAAGCAACTTCTGATCTCAATAATATTAACTATACTATATTTGGGGTGTTTTTTTGATTTTTTTTCTATCTAATAACAAATGTTACTATTTTATGAAGTTATTAGAGGAGTTATTTATATTCTTTTTTTAAAGGAGGCAAGTATTATTGGCACTGTTATCAACCCATATCTATGAGGTTATGTATATTTAACCTAATAGTTCTTATTACTTGGCCAAAAAAAGAGAAAGATTTGTGGGTCACTGAATCATTCAGAATAATAATTACATTAAGCAATCCATTCTGGGCCATTTCCAGTTATCCTAATCTATATCTGGTCACTGTACCTAGACGACTCCAGAGGAGAAAGTGGGGGTGATGACTTTGCATAGTCCTTCCTCACTTAAATCCAATTCACTTGCAAGTAATCATCCTCTTTGATCCATTTTTTATCCATCTTTGTTCCTCTTTCTCTCACTGGGGACCCAACTGGCCAGTTTACCCCCACTCCTCTCTTCACCTATCCTCTATTCCTTTTTCCTCTTCACCCTCCTTCTTTCCCCTCCCTTTATCTGAGGGTACTCTGTCCAAAGGAAGGTAAATTTTGAAGGCTAAAACTTACTTAGATACTTTGGGTTTATGGACTAGATGTTTTTCTTAAAAGCCAAGTCTTGGGGAGGCTCGGTGGTATAGTAATAGAGCACCTGTCCTGGAGTCAGGAGGACCTGAGTTCAAATCCAGCCTCAGACTCTTAATACTTACTTGCCATGTGACCTTGGACAAGTCACTTAACCCCAATTGCCCTGCCTTTGCCCCCTCCAAAAAAAAAAGACCAAGTCTTAAACCCAATTCTGGCTCTCATTGATTGACCAACAATAGATCCCTACCCAAGCACCACTTAATGGTTTTTGTTTGGGTCATGATGGCTCAGAGTGAATGTAAATATAAATTGTTTTTCTTTTGATGAGAAACCCAGAGGGTCTTCCCCTCCCAGTTTGATTTTCTTTTTAATTAAAGGGGCCATCCCTTGACTTACTTCTTAAAGAGCCCTAATCACAGAATGGGCATTGCCTTAGTCAAAATGAGAACTTGGAAAGAAAGCTTAAAAAAGCCAAGGTCTCCCACTACCTCCTGGGCCATGTCTAGTTGTTCTAATCTATATTATCTAGTCACTGGATCCAAATGACTTCAGAGGAGAAAGTGAGTTTGGTGGACTTTGCATAGCCCTTCTTCACAATCCAATTCACTTTCAAGTCATGGCATCATCTTCCTGATGTTATAATACTCTTTGAGAATGAAGGACAAACCACACACAACACATATTGTTGTACCCAACCCTGAGTCACACTCCATCTTGTCTCAGTCCCACCATTTTATGCTCCCTTCTTCATGGAAGTAAAGCCCCACCACAGAGAAGCCTGTGTCTGTGCTGAGAATAACTGCCCAAAGCATATTTCTGAGAAAGTGTCCAAGGCATAGTCACCCACCCTGTTCTAGGAAATTGAAACTTAACCATATTCCATATAAGGCCCTAAATTGAGAATTAACCAATTGCATTCCTCTTATTCTGTAACTTCCTGCTTTTGTATGGATCTGACCATTACTTTGTGGTTTTTGTCTTTTAATACTCTGGCTCTGCCCCTGCTTTGGACTGTCTGATTTGAGGCTATACTCCCCATAGTTTGGCACTCATTAAATCCACACTCATTAAATTCATACCCAGGTTCTCACCTTGCTTCATTTTCTGCATTACAATATATTAATTCACCTTTTAAATTCACCTTTTTAAACATAGTCATTTGATGTGGCACTATTTTAATGACAGTTAAGAAAGTAACACAATAACAATACTTTGAGAGCTTCTCATTTTTATATCAATTATCGCAACTGAAATTTGAAATTAAATGATGTCTCTGATCTTGGAAAATTCTTAATGAAATTACTCTTCAACACTTCAGTGTTGAACACCTTTGATATATGTAGTTATGTAAGTCTACTGAATTTTTAAGGGTTCTCCTTTGCCTTTAAATAGAACTAAGATGCTCTTAGGCTCATTGTTTATAGAATATGTTTCATTATATATTAAAAGTAGAACTTTTACCATTGTTCCCAATGTCCTGAATGTCACACAGTGAGGAAGGGATGGGAGCTTTCAAATGTCCCTGTGACAAATAATAGTTACTCTCTTTCAGTGGTGATTAACAACATAGGGACTGGCTTGAACTATATTCCCAGAGGTCCCATAATTCCCATCAATTCAAATTTGTAGCACCCGATGGTAGAGACACTTAATAAGGAAACTATTTTATTCCTCTTTTTAGAATATAAAAACTTTAATATTGAACACAGTGTTCTGAAAGTGTGATTAGATACATAGGCTTCATGAAAAAAATACAAGGATAAGCCTTGGAATAAAGGAGGATGCTAGAAACCTGTGGAATAATGGAATCCATTGTAAAACTAAAGTTTAAATAGGACTCTATAATCTAAACTAAAAAATCTTTTAAATATGGTAATTCAGAAAATTCACTTGAATTATCTTAAATTTTTCTCAGATTCTTCTTTCACTTTAGATACTGAGAAGCAATTAGAAAATTAATTAAGAAAAAATACTATTGGGTATCTGAAAAGGAGTTTAGTTGGAACAACCAAGGATTACCAAATCTTATCACAAACTGATTAAAATTCAAACAGAGCTAGGAAAAATAATAACAAAATTCATCTGGTGGAAGAAAAGGTTAAGAATTTGAAGGGAATTAAAGAAGTGAAGGAAGTTAGTCTAATAGTTCCATATTTGTAGCAGCAAGCACACCAATATCCCCAGGGTGACTGCCAACACAGGTTCTTAGATCTGCTTTTCAAAAGGAAAGCAACTCGGGGGCGGAGCCAAGATGGCGGAAAGGAAGCAGTAACCTCTCTGAGCTCCTCTGTCACTAAGTCCAAAAGGGTAAATCTGAGCAGATTCCGGAGTGACGAAGCCCAGTGGAAGACAGAGTGTGGCAGAATCCAGCACAGGAGGTTGCCCAGAGTGCCCGCACAGGTCGAGTGCAGAGCATGTGGGATCTGCACAGCTCAGACCTAAGAGCAGGCAAGCAGACTACACCAGAGAGAGAAAAAGCCCCAGCCTGCAGACTTACCAAGGACGAATCGCAGTCATCTCGCAGAGGGAACAGATCATTGGAGCCAGGTAGGAGAGTCGGGCCCCCAGTGGAGAGAGTGGCTTCTCAGGCTGCATTCAGCCCCCAGCCTGGAAATTTAGAAACTGCCTGCCTGTATGATACAGGGGCTGGAATGGCAAAGTAAATTCTAGCTGCTCCGATCCTCCCATCCCTCCTTCATGAAGCAGAAAACCCAAAGATAAGTCTCCCACCCAGACTGAAATCCCAAGTTAATGGAAATAGCCTCAGGCTTGAGAATCTCCAAGAAAGGGTGTAACTGAGACAGCCAGGAATCTGAAGAGAAGAGAGGGAGGGGACCCAACTAGCCCCACCTCACCTCACCAACAAAAGACTACTTATAGCCCAGGGGTATAGAGGCAGAAATCTGAAGTGGTCAGACTCAACCCCACCTACACATCTACATTCCTCACTGACTTCCCTGACTTAGCCATAAACTAGCCACCCAGAGGTATTCAAAGTCAAGGATCAGGCCCCAAACTCATAGCCTGAGACACTAAGAAACAGGAAGTCACAATGGGAAGGAAGGAAGCTGAAAAGGAGAAGGGGAAGGCAAGAAAGTCTATTCGAGCATACTATGCAGGGCAAGAACAACAAAACACACAGGACAATATAGACTCTCTGCCCACACCAGAGACCACAGAAGGAAACATGATCTGGTCTCAAGCCCAAATAGCATTCCTGGAGGAGCTTAAGAAAAATTTTAAAGACCAAATCAGGGAGGCAATGACCAACTTGGAAAAAGAAAATACCTCCCTAAAAAAGGAACTTCAAAAACTTATTGAAGACCATAATTCACTAAAAATTAGATACAACCAAACTGAAACTCAGAACTCTATGATGCAGCAGGAGTCAATCGAAAAAAACAAGATGATCGAAAAATTGCAAGAAAATGTAAAATATCTCACTGGAAAAATAACTGACCTAGAGAACAGATCCAGGAGAGACAACCTAAGAATTATTGGTCTACCAGAAAGCCATGATGAGAAAAGCAGTCTAGACAACATCCTCCAAGAGATTGTCAAAGAAAACTGTCCTGAGGTCCTGGAATCAGAAGATAAAATAGCTATTGATAGAATTCACCGGACTCCTCCTGAAAGAGATCCCAAACTGAAAACTCCAAGAAATATAGTAGCCAAATTCCAGAATTATAAGATTAAAGAAAAATTCTACAAGCAGCCAAAAAGAAACAATTCAAATATCGAGGAACTACAGTTAGGATCACACAGGACCTAGCAGCTTCTACATTAAAAGAGCAGAGGGACTGGAATTTGATATTTCGTAGGGCAAGAGAGCTAGGACTACAACCAAGGATTAACTACCCGGCAAAACTGAGCATAATCTTTCAGGCAAGGAGATGGACGTTTAATGAAGTAAGGGACTTCCAGACTTTCCTAATGAAAAAGCCAGAGCTCAATGGAAAATTTGATCTCCAATTACAAGACTCCAGAAGAACATAAAAAGGTAAACAAGGGTAACATAGACTCACACATGCAGAAGTGCACATACCCACACCCACAAACACAAGCTCATTACTTGGGATGCAACAAGAGCAAAATGTTCACATCCCTATATGTGGAGCTGATAACTGTCAATATTTGAAATCTCTATGATTATCATGACCTGCAAAAGGGTTATACTTAGAGGGTGTGGGTATGAATGCACTAACATGGAGTCTAAAAAAAAAAAAGACTATTAAGGGGATCAATGGTACTGTAATGGGAAAAAGGAAAGGATGAGCTAGGAAAAGGTAAAATATGCCATCTGAAGAGGCATCAAAACACACTATAGAAGAAGGGAAAGTAAGAAGGAGAGGAACATCATTTAAACACTATTCTCACTGGTTCTGGTTCAAAGAAGGATCAAATTAATCAGTGAAGTTTAAGAATCTAACGTGAATAGACACATAAATTCATTAAATAGAGGAATTGGAGGGAGGGAGAGGAGCATTGTTTGAAATTTACTCTCATTGGTTTGGAATCAAACGGGGAGTAATTTACTCTGATAAGTATAAAAATTTGTTGTGTCCTATAGATAGTGGGAGGGTAAGGGGGGGTGAAAAGGAGGAGACTAAAGGGAGGGATTATAAGGGAGGGAAATAGTAGTAAGGGGAGAGGGTAGGTTAAGAAGGGGGGTCACTGGGTGGGAACACTGAGGGAGGGGGCAGTCAAAAGGGAAAACTTCAAGGAGGGGAAGGGAGAAGGAATAAACAAAAACATAAACAGGGGAGGGAATAGGATGGAAGGGAAGAGACAGATAGTCATCATTACTGTGAATGTGAATGGGATGAACTCTCCCATAAAACAGAGGCGGATAGCAGAATGGATTAAAAACCATAATCCTACAATATGCTGTCTTCAAGAAACACATTTGAAACAAAGGGATACCCACAGGGTAAAGGTAAAAGGTTGGAGTAAAATTTATTATGCCTCAGCTAAAGTAAAAAAGCAGGGGTAGCAATACTTATCTCAGATAAAGCAAAAGCAAAAATAGATCTAATTAAAAGAGATAAGGAAGGAAACTATATCCTACTAAAAGGCACCATCGAGAATGAAGCAATATCACTACTTAATATATATGCACCAAGTGGTATAGCATCCAAATTCCTAGAGGAGAAGTTAAAGGAATTAGAGGAAGAAATAGATAGCAAAACTATACTAGTGGGGGACCTTAATCTCCCCTCTCTGAACTCGATAAATCTAACCTCAAAATAAACAAGAAAGAAGTTAAGGAGGTGAATAGAATCTTAGAGAGACTAGATATGATGGATCTCTGGAGAAAACTGAATGGGGATAAAAAGGAATTTACTTTCTTCTCAGCAGTGCATGGTACATACTCAAAAATAGACCATGTACTAGGGCATAAAAACCTCACAATCCAGTGCAGAAAGGCAGAAATAGTAAGCGCATCATTCTCAGATCATGATGCAATAAAAATTATATGCAATAAAGGGCCATGGAAAGATAGACTAAAAACTAATTGGAAACTAAACAATTTAATTCTAAAAAATTGGTGGGTCAAAGAAGAAATTATAGAAACAATCAATAATTTCATTCAAGAGAATGATAATAATGAAACAACATACCAAAATTTGTGGGATGCACTAAAGGCAGTTCTCAGGGGAAGTTTTATATCCCTGAGTGCATACTTAATTAAAGCAGAGAGAAGGGAGGTCAGTGAATTGGACATGCAATTGAAAAAGCTAGGAAAAGAACAAATTGAAAATCCCCAATTTAGTACTAAATTAGAAATACTGAAAACCAAAGGTGAGATTAATAAAATTGAAATTAAGAAAACCATTGAATTAATAAATAAAACCAAGAGCTGGTTTTATGAAAAAATCAACAAAATTGATAGACCCTTAGTCAATATGATAAAAAAAAAGAAAGAAAACCAAATTATGAGTATCAAAAATAAAAAGGGTGAATCTACCTCCAATGAAGAGGAAATCAAAAAAATAATGAGGAATTATTTTTCCCAATTGTATGCACATAAATATGACAATCTTAGTGAAATGGATGAATATTTACAAAATCACAAATTGCCCAGATTAACTGAAGAGGAAGTGAATTACCTAAATAACCCCATCTCAGAAAAGAAATCAAACAAGCCATCAATGAACTCCCTAGGAAAAAATCTCCAGGGCCAGATGGGTTTACTAGTGAATTCTATCAAACATTTAAAGAACAATTGATTCCAATACTCTACAAACTATTTGGGAAAATTAGTGAAGAAGGAGTCCTACCAAACTCTTTCTATGACACAAATATGGTACTGATTCCTAAATCAGGAAGAGATAAAACAGAAAGAAAATTATAGACCAATCTCCCTCATGAATTTAGACGCAAAAATTCTAAATAAAATATTAGCCAAAAGACTCCAACAACTTATCACAAAAATAATACACCCTGATCAGGTAGGATTCATTCCAGGAATGCAAGGATGGTTTAATATTAGGAAAACCATCAATATAATTGAGCATATCAACAACAAAACTAGCAAAAACCACATGATCATCTCAATAGATGCAGAAAAGGCTTTTGACAAAGTACAACATCCATTCCTATTAAAAACACTAGAAAGTATAGGAATAAATGGAGCCTTCCTTAAAATAGTTGCTAGCATCTATCTAAAACCATCAGCAAGTATTATATGCAATGGGGACAAACTAGAAGCCTTTCCAATAAGATCAGGAGTGAAACAAGGGTGTCCACTATCACCCCTCTTATTCAATCTGGTACTTGAAACGTTAGCAGTAGCAATTAGAGAAGAAAAAGAAATCAAAGGAATCAAATTAGGCAAAGAAGTGACCAAGCTGTCACTCTTTGCAGATGATATGATGATATACTTAGAGAATCCTAGAGAATCAAGTAAAAATTACTTGAGACAATAAATAAATTTGGCAAAGTTGCAGGATATAAAATAAACCCACATAAATCCTCAGCATTCCTGTACATCTCTAATAAAACTCAACAGCAAGAGATAGAAAGAGAAATCCCATTTAAAGTCACTGTAGACATTATAAAATATTTGGGAATCTACTTGCCAAAACAAGCCCAGAATCTATATGATCACAACTACAAAACACTTCTCACAGAAATAAAATCAGATCTAAATAGTTGGAAAAATATCAATTGCTCGTGGCTGGGTCGAGCTAATATAATAAAAATGACAATTTTACCCAAACTAAACTATATATTTAGTGCCATACCAATCAATTTACCAAAAAACTACTTTGTAGAGTTAGACAAAATAATAACAAAATTTATTTGGAAAAACAAACGGTCTAGAATATCAAGGGAATTAATGAAAAGAAATGCTAGGGAAGGTGGACTAGCTATGCCAGATCTTAATCTGTATTATACAGCAGCAGTCATCAAAACTGCTTGGTACTGGCAGAGGTGTAGAGTAGTGGATCAATGGAATAGATTAGGTGCAGGAGACCCAGCAGTTAATGAATATAGCAATCTATTGTTCGATAAACCCAAAGACCCCAGTTTTTGGGATAAGAATGCACTATTTGACAAAAACTGCTGGGAAAACTGGAATACAGTATGGCAGAAACTGGGCATAGATCACTACCTAACACCATATACCAAAATCAAGTCTAAATGGGTGCATGATCTAGGTGTAAAGGATGATACTGTAAGCAATTTGGGAAAGCAAGGAATAGTTTACCTGACAGATCTGTGGAGAGGGGAAGATTTTAGGACCAAACAAGAATTAGATAGCATTATAAAATGCAAAATGGATAATTTTGATTACATTAAATTGAAAAGCTTCTGCACAAACAAAGCCAATGTAACCAAGATCAAGAGGGAGGTGGGAAATTGGGAAAGAATTTTTACAACCTGTGTCTCTGATAAAGGACTCATTTCTAAAATTTATAGAGAATTGAGCCAAATCTATATGAATACAAGTCATTCCCCAATTGATAAATGGTCAAAGGATATGAACAGGAAGTTTTCAGAGAAAGAAATCAAAGATATCTATAAGCATATGAAGAAATGCTCTAAATCACTATTAATTAGAGAAATGCAAATCAAAACAACTCTGAGATACCACATCTCTCCAGTCAGATTGGCTAAGATGACAAAACAAGAAAGTGACAAATCCTGGAGAGGATGTGGGCAAATTGGAATGCTAATACATTGCTGGTGGAGTTGTGAACTTATCCAACCATTCTGGAGAGCAATCTGGAATTATGCCCAAAGGATTATAAATAATTTCATACCCTTTGACCCAGCCATACCACTCCTAGGGTTATATCCCAAAGAGATCATAGTAGTGGGAGGAAGAACCATATGTACAAAAATATTTTTAGCAGCCCTTTTTGTGGTTGCAAAGAATTGGAAACTAAAGGAGTGCCCATCAATTGGGGAATGGCTAAACAAGTTGTGGTATATGAATGTAATGGAATTTTATTGTGCTATAAGAAACGAGGAGGTGACGGATTTCATAATTACCTGGAGAGACTTATACAAACTGATGCTGAGCGAGAAGAGTAGAATCAGAAGAAATTTGTATACAATCACAGACATACCATATCTGTGACGACCAACTATGACAGACTGGACACTTTTCAGCAATGCAGTGATATAAGTTAATCCCGAATGACTCAAGAAAGTGAGAAATGTGCCATTCAGAGATATAACTAGAAAGAACTGAGCCTGAATCCTGATGGAAGCAAACTAAATGATCTTGTTCTTCTCATTGTTTGGTTGTACTTCTTCCTTACCATCTTTCATCCCACCTAGTACAATATGCCTTTGTAATTGGAATAATGTTTAATATGAATGCATTTGCAGACCCTATACTGTACTATATGATGTCATGAGGGGAGGGGGGAGGGAAGTAAAGGAAATTTGAAAATCAAGGAACTATGGAATTGAATCTTGTCAGCTGAAACTAAACTAATAAATTAATTTAAAAAAAAAAAAGGAAAGCAACTCAAAATGGGTTAACAAGCTTACTTTAATCAAACAAACATACATTACCTAGTTCAGGGGGAGAAAGGTCAGCACCCCAAACTTCAGAGTTACAGAACTTACAGATCAAACAGACAGGCTTCCAAACTGTCCTACCATTATATCAATACCAAATCACAGTTACCAGAGAGGGAAGCATCAACATCTGGGTTTTCAAAGCCGGGGGGCTCTCAACAACGGCTTCCCAGAGTCTCATCTGGTCAAATCACACAACACTTTTCAAAGTGAGCCCCAAAGCAAAGCCTCTCATCAGAGTTTATATAGCCTTCTCCTGGCTCAGAGAATGTAACAACCTTCTGGACCCACTGCCCAATCACAAAGTATCAAGGTGTGGGCTTTGCTGAAAAACAAGCCTCCCACCCCAGGCTCCAGGTGCACTTAAGCTAGGGGCAGGGAAGATCTTTAAATTTGCATTTCCATTACAATATTTCAAACTTTATTACAAAATAATAATCATAAAAATAATTTGGTACTAAGAAGTAGTGATGGATTAATGGAATAGATTAAGTACATAATACACAGCAATAAATGAACAAAATAATTTAATGTTTGGTAAACTCAATGATCCAAGCTTTGTAGTAAGAAACTCAACATTTGACAAAAATTGTTTGTAAAACTACTACTGGAAAGTAGTTTGGTAGAAACTAGACAGAAACTAATGTCTCATCTTGCATACTAAGATAACGTTAAAATGAATAAATAATTTATACATAAAGAATGATGTTACAAGTAAATTTAAGGAATGTGGAAAAATGTACCTGTCTGATATATAGACAAGGGAAAAATTTATTACCAAACAAAAGAGAGGATGACAAGAAGCAAAATTACAAATTTTGATTACATGAAGCTGAAAAGATTTTGCACAAACAAAATCAATGCTGCTAATATTAGAAGGAAAGCAGGAAACTAGGGGACATTTTTCCAGCAAATTCTCCTGATAAAGGCCTCGTTTCTCAAATATATAGGGAACTAAGCCAAATTTATAAAAAAAATATGAGCCATTTTCCAGTTTATAAATTGTCAAAGGATGAGAACAGGAAGATTTCAAAAGAAATCAAAGCTATCAACAGTCACATGAACAAATACTCTGTCACTACTGATTAGAGCAATTCAAATTAAAACAAATCTGAGACATCATCTTACATCTATCAGAGTGGTTAACATGACAGAAAAAGAAATGGACAAATGCTGGAGGAGATGTAAAAAAATTGGGACATTAGAGCATTGTTAATAGAGTTAAAGTAGTCCAGTCATTATGGAGAATAATTTGGAACTATGCTTAAAGGACTATAAAACTGTGTATACCCTTTGATCCAGAAATACCACTACTGTGTCTCTCTCCCAAAGAGGTCAAAGAAAAGGGAAAAGGACCTATTTGTACAAAAATATTGGTTGCAGCTCTTTTTGTTGTGGCAAAAAAAATTAGAAATTAAGGGAATGTCCATCAATTGGGGGATGGATGAATATGTTGTGGTATATGATTGTGATGGAATTCTATTATGGTATAAGAAATGACAAGCAGAATGGTTTTCAAAAAAACTCAGAAAATTTATATGGACTCATGTAAAGTGAAGTGACCAGAACCAGGACAATATATGCAGAAACAGCAATATTGTAAGGTTGATCAACTGTAAAAATACTGATCAAGACAATGATCTAAAACACCTCCAAAGGAACCATGTTGAAAAATGTTATCTGCTTCTAGAGAGAGAACTGATGAACACTGAATATAAGTTGAAGCATTTAATTTTTTATTGTTTTATTTTGTTTGTGTTTTCTTTGGTAATATGGCTATTATGGAAATATATTCTGCATGACTTCACATGCAATATCATGGTGCTTATATCTCATGATATAATATCAAATTGCTTACCTTCTCAAAGAAGGGGGAGAGGTAGAATTGATGGAGAGAATTTTGAACTCAAAATTTTAAAAAATGATTGTTAAAGTATTTTTATATGTAAATCAGAAATATATCAAATGATGTTTTAGCCACCTCACCATGAATCAAAGGAGTTAATATACCAAAAGAGACTACAATTCTTTCATTATGTTCTGTTACCTTCTATGCTTCAGCTACAGTCCTCAACTAAGGTTCTATATGTAGCAACACCAGCAACTCAGCCTTCCATTTCCTGGAGGTACACTATTTAGTTTTCTTTTTCCAACAGAGCAAATGATGACTTTTCTCAGCCACCATTCTCAATCAACAGTTGTGATCCTTTCTCAGCTAAATACTCAGCAAATGACTCAAACTCCTCTTTACACTAGAAGATACAAGAGACTAGGCTTAGATTATGTTCATTCTTGGACCTCTCCTTATAACTCTTACATTGTTATCTGCCTACGAACTTTTGTAGAAACTACTTTTTTAAGCAAACCAAGCTGAAACTGAACTTCTTTTAATGGTCTTGCCATTCACTATTTCCTGTATCAACTAGTTTTCTGAAATCCTGGGATCTTTCAGTAGTTAGATTATAAAATATAATCCATTGGATTTAATTCTAGTCACTTACATTGAAATGCATGCAAAATTTCATGAAAGGCAATGCTTTTAAAATAAACTATACAACTAAGATGGCAATGGAATGGTTTTTGAAAATAGAAATATAAACAATAAAGATTATTTAAAATTGAAAATCTAGACCTTAACCATCCATACCCCTACAGTTACAGATACAACTATATTGCTGAAAGAATACATGACTTAATTATGTGAGTTTTCTATCATATTGTGTTTGCTGACTGAAGACATATTTAGCTAAGATGGTAGAGGCTTATTATAAACAGATTACTGACGAGGTGATTAATGTTTTGGTCATGGTGAAACATGTTCTTTCCTTTAAAGCCTGTCAGGGCTCTCCTTTTGCTTTTCTTTTTCCTTTATGTAGTGACTGAGACAGAGTGGTGGGAAAGAGAAATGGTTTTAAGGAACAGAGTTTTGAGATTACATGTAAAAATTTATTTAACTTTTGATATACCAAATATAAGATTGTTTTCCACCAACAATGAATACCTTCACTATAGGATATTAAACACATTAATATTTTTTGCTTTTTTGTTCATTTTTCACTTTCACTTTTTTGTGAACCAGAAAACACAAATAAATTGTAATTAATTAGATAATAACTCATAGATTATATTCAGAAAGGTCAATAAAGGATTAAAGTTGATTTCATGTGCTCAAAGATAGTATGAAATACTATTTGATATGATATTTGGGCATTTCCCTTTGTGATGTTTTAAAAATAATGACATTTGATAGGTTTCTTCAAAGTACGTCATAAGACATTATTATTTTGCAACATTAATGTGAAGATGTGCACAGGAGCAAACTATACAAAGTATGTTGCAAAATGTGATTGGGTGTTAAGCAATAAAATTATCTAGAGACCAAAGTCACAGATTATTTGGAATCCCTACAAGTGGAGAACATTGATATTTTTATTCAAGAAAAGCTGAAAGACTCTAGAGAATAGTAAATGATATAAAAATGAAATTATCTATATATTTATAGGCATAGAATGGTTGTTGATGTAGAAATCATTTCAATCAGCTTTCTGTGTGCAGTATGATCATTTACTAGAATAATTGTCTAGTTAGAGTAATTGTCAAAATAAACATGAACATGGAGAATTTATTTGATATAAAACAATCTTCACAATGAGTATGGCAAAAAGACCCCAGAAACCTCCTTAGTTCACATTCCAGTAATCTCTGTGACAAGTTAGTAATATGGCAAACAGAAAAAAATAGTGATTGGGAATAGCAAGATTTTTGCAAAACATTATACAGTAGGGATAATGGCATATTATGAGCAGTATTGCCTGAATAAAAAAGAAACCTAACAAAAAGCATTGTACAGGAAATTGGGCCTATCAAAGACTAGTTATGAAACCCAAATCATTCCAACATTTATAGGTGAAACTGGAATGTCAGCAAATAGATAGAATAGAATTGTCAGCATATTCAAAACAATTTTATCATCATCAGTGACAGAAGGACTCTGATTCCCTACTACCTGCTGTGTCAACAAAAATGGAATTCAAGAAAAAGAACTAAGGAAGAGCAGCTAGACTTGATCATGTACAACCAGAAGAAATACATGCTGAGAGCCAAACGATTTTAAATTAACTTATGGATTTCTCAAAGGGGGAAGATTTCAAAAGAATGGAAAAAAAAAACACCTTAAAGATGTTATTATTAAGGAGAAGGTAATCATTTATTAAGTGCTTGTTATGTTCCAGGAATTATCCCAGGTACTAGGGATATAAACAGAATGAGTAAAAAAAATCCCTACTTCCAGGGAGCTTATTTTCTAGTGGAGAATACAGAGATACATGCATGCATACATATATACATACATATACACAGTTGTACAATATACATTTATATTTACATATGCATATGTGTATACACATATACATACACACATACACAAAATATAATGTAGGTATATACAAAGTAATTTGGGAAAGAGATAATTTGGAACTGAGTGGATGAAAAAAGACTTCTTATATAAGGTAATATTGGAACCGTATTTTGAAGGAAGAGATGGATTCTATGAGAGAGAGAGAGAGACAGAGAGAGAGACAGAGAGAGAGACAGACAGAGACAGAGAGAGGGAGAAAGAGAGAGACAGAGAGAGAGACAGAGACAGACAGAGACAGAGAGAGGGAGAGAGACAGACAGAGAGACAGAGAGACAGAGACAGAGAGAGGGGGAGAGAGAGAGAAAGAGAGAGAGAGAGAGAGAGAGAGAGAGAGAGAGAGAGAGAGAGAGAATGAACATTCCACATTCCAGGTATTTTGGACAGCCAGTGAGTAAAAAGACATAGAGATGGAGATTCTTTACAAATACTTTATCCACATTAACAAGGTATGGTTTTTCTTTTCAAACTAAGCATCAAGAGTTATTAGAAAACCGTGTTTGTTTTTCTAGTGCTTTTCATCAGCAATAACAATAAAAATTAAAAACTATATTTTTTAATAGTTGTTGTTCTCGGAAATCTAGAAGGTTCATGAAACAAAAAAGTTTCCAAAGTATAGAGACAAGGCTAAGGAGCTCAAGGTAACATGGGAGCAGCATAAGACACATATCCTTCTTGTCCTGTCTGCCACCAGAGTCATAGCAATCATGTTGTTGATGAACTTACTAAGGATACATTTCTATCCTATCACTTTCATTCAACTAAGAAGGCAGTTATTTTATCCACCTTTGTAAAAATCCAGAATGATCCATTGAACATAAAGGACAAAAAGCAGTGTAATGACTCATCCCAGAATTGTTTCTATCTGAACACACTTAAAAAAACCAATCTTGAAAACAAGGTAACTATAATTTTAATAATAAGAGCTGGCATTTATATTGCACTCTAATGTTTGTAAAGTGCTTTGCACATCTAATATTTTTTTAAGCAATTGGGGTTAAGTAACTTGCTCAAGGTTACACAGCTAGCCATTATTTATGTGTGGGTGCTCATTTTCTGAGGCCGGATTCGATCTCGGGTCATCCCAACTCCGAGGCCGGCGCTCTTACTCACTGCGCCACCTAGCCGCCCCATCTAATATTTTTTAATACAAACAATAGCCTTGTGAAGTAGATATTATCATCCCCACATTAGAGGTAATGAAACTGATGCTCAGAGTGTTTAAGTCAGTTGTCCCATGTTGGCATAGCTAGCAAGAATTAGAAGTCAAATTCAAGTACTTCACAGGACCAGATTCAATAAGAATATTAGTGTTGTCCTTTGTTTTCTTTTTTCATAGTCCTTCTTACCTCCCTTTCTAATTTTACGTTTCTGCCTTGTAATATAATAGTAGTTCACATTTTATGGTCCTTCAAAGGTTTATATTTTCCTCAAAGGATGATGTAAGGCACATAATACAACTATTACTGTCCTCATTTTATAGATGAGGAAACTGAGACTCCTGCACTTGTCCATGGTCATATGTCTTTTTCCAAGACATATGATGGACTTAGTTCTCCTGATTCTAGACCAAAAATCTTTCCACTATACCACATTGCTCCTTGTAAATAACTAGTCTAGTTATTTAGGTAATTCTCTTGTGTCCCACCAAGTCCCTCTACACAAAATGTTCCATGAAAGAAGGGGTTATATTTTAATTTATCTTAATCTTCCCTCCAGTTTCTAATATAATGCATCAAACATCATGGCTCTTCATAAAATGTTAGCTGAACGGAATTCTTATTTTTCACCAACTACTTTCTTTAGATACTTAATGTGTAGTTAAAACTTGAAATGCTTATGAGAAAGGACATTGGAATAGGATGGGTAAATGGCATACCATTATCACTTTGGGGGCTCTATTCCTTTTCATCTAAATCTAATTTTCACTCCTTAATTCAGAGCTAGTATAGCAAGACTCATTCTGCATTTATATTCAGCAGGAGAGTATTATTCAGCAAGAGATTGTTATCCTTCTCAAATCCATTAATTCTCTTTTATAATGAATCAGGACCATAATGAAATTTTATTTTAAAGGTACACTGACCAAAATATTTCAGTAACCTTCCTTTTTTAAATGGATAACTTTGTTTTTCTATCCAATAGACAATCTACAACAATACAGAAAGTATAATTTTTTCAATTTTGTGTTTAAATGTCTGAAACTTTTTAATAATGGTTTATTCACATACAGAAGAAGGAAGCTCTTCATGTAACAATATGCCACAAAAAACCAAACAAACAACAACAACAACAAAACAAACAAACAATGGAACAAATGCCGAGTAAGTGACTAAGCTACGCAAAATACTGTAGGAGATATAAAGTTTAGCTAAGCAGGATCCCAATCGCCAAGAAGCTTGTCCAGGATGGGGATAAGCCACCAACACAAATAGTTGTCAAATGATACATGATATGTGCTTTAGAGAGTTACAAAGCAAAGTTCCATGTGAGGGTTGAGGGAGGTTATTACTGACGAGGGGCATTAGGGAAGGTTTCATGGAATGAATGAATGAATGAATGAATGAATGAATGAAGCAATGAAGCAATCAATCAGTAAACATTTATTAAGCATTACTATGTGCCAGGTACTTGGGATAACTCTTATTCATGAGATTACATTCTAAGGGGTGGGAGTGGGGAGACAAGTAGAAATGTAAAGTGAAAAAAAAGTAGTTAAGTACAAGGCTATTGGGCAGGGAAGGCAGGAGCTAGCAGTTTGAGAAAAGGTTTCATACAGAAGATGGTGCTTGAGCTGTGTCTTATAGAGAAGGCATAGCTCACAGAAATCGAAGTTTGAATTTAATCAAAGGGCTGCACTTGAGGACCTAGAGGGACACAGGTGGCCTTGAAGCCACAGGTTCTCTACTCCTGGTATAGACCATCCATTCTGGAGTCAGAAAAGACTGAATTCAAATATGGCCTCAGACACTTATTAGCTGTGTGGGCTAGTCACTGGGCAAGCCCCTTAACCTCTGTTTGCCTCAGTTTCCATATCTGTAAAATAGAGATAATAATGGCACTTACCTCCCAGAGTTGTTGTTAGGATCAAATTTTAAAGTGCTTAACAGAGGACCAGGCATATAGTTCATGCTTTGTAATTTGTTGTTGTTGTTGTTAGAAGTCAATGAGGTGGAGAAAAGGGAAGAATGAATTCTAAGCATGGGAGATGGCTGATCCAAAGGCATGGAGATGGGAGATGGAGTATCATGTTTGAGGAAAAAAAATAAAAAGAGCTAGGTGGGTTGAAATGCAGAGTACAATAGGAGGAAGAAGGTCTGATGAAGCTGAAAAAATAGGTTGGGGCCAGCTTGCAAAGGGCTTTAAAATCTAAACATATGGGTGATGAGGGGAGAAGGCAAACAATCTGGAATTCAAAGTTTTAAATAAAATTTTTAAATATATACATATATATTCATTATTATTATTTTACATGCAATTGGGAAATAAGATATACAGGCACTGGGGCAGAGAGATCCACTGTGCCCTACTGGAAAGTTGGAGGGCAGATGGGGGAAGATATAGGAGAGAGCAGATTGGGGGAGGGGATGGGATATTCAGTGGGATCACTGTTTTGGGGTGGTGGGTAGGGGAAAATGGGGAGAAAATTTGTAACTCAAAATCTTGTGGAATGATGTCAACTAAAAAAACATAAAATTCAATTTAAAAAATCTAAACAGAGAAGCATATATATTGTCTTAGAAATAATGAATGGCACATTGGCTAGAGCCTTGGGATTGGGGTCAGGAAGACCTTAGTTCAAATATTGCATCAGATATACTAGCTATGGGACTCTGGGCAATTCACTTTAATGTCTCTCATTTTCAAATTCTTCAAATGTAAAATTGGAATAACAATAGCATCAACATGACAGGATTGCTGTAAGATGTAAATGAGCCAACATATGTAAAATACTTTGCAAACCTTAAAGCACTTAAACAAAACTTAAACTTAAATAAACCTTAAAACACTTAGAGCACTGTATAAATGCTAGATATTACTATTATTGAATTTTCATGGTCAGATCTGAAAGTAAGGCAAATTACTTAGGTAGCCATTTGTAGGATGCACAAGAGTGGGGAAAATCTTGAAGTAGGGAGACAACTTATGGAGCTTTGGAAGGATGGGTAAGAATTAAGCAGGCGGGGGCTGCTAGGTGGCTCAGTGAATAGAGCATGAGCATTGGCCCTGGAGTCAGGAGAACCTGAGTTCAAATCCAAACTCAAGACACTTAACACTTACTAGCTGTGTGACCTGGGCAAATTACTTAACACTAATTGCCCTGCTTTTCTCCCTCCAAAAAAGCAAAAAAAAAAAAAAATGAATTAAGCAGGTGAAAAGAAGATATAGGGTGTCCAAAGCATAGGGACAAGTGTGAGTAATGGCCTTAATATTTGATCATGAAGTTAATTTGTTCAGGACTCTGGGTAGCCTTTGATTGAAATGTAAAATGAAAGTAGTAAGAGATGACTAGCCATTTAATTTGGCTTCAGATTGTGGAGGACCTGTAATGCTAGATAGATCATTTCGATTTTACTTGAAAGAAAACAGGAAATCATTTAATATTTTTTAACCAAGATTTGGAATAATCACAACTATATGTGCTGGAAGAACTATGAAAGATGGATTAGAATTCTAACTGAAGGCCTAGGCTGATGACAATTGAAATAGAATGGAGGTGGTGGAGGGTGGAAATAATGTACTGCTGAATTCATAGGACTTAGTAGCACATAATAACATTCCCACATATACATTCTATCCTCTCCTTCCATACTGCATCACTTTGTATAGATGTTATTATTGACTGGAATGCCTTCCTCCTCTCTCCCTCTTGGAATTCTTGTATTATTTCAAAACTCAACTCAGGTGTTACTTCCTATGGGAAACAATTCCTGATCTTCCCAGTTATTAGTATTCTTTCAAAAATAGTCAAATATGAGGATAAAGGAGAGTGATTTCAAGGACAATCGAAAGTTAGAAACATGAAATCCAAGGTGACTAATAATACTCTAGATAGTGCATTTATCAGAAAAAAAACAAACCAAACAAAAACAAAAACAAAA
Organism: Gymnobelideus leadbeateri; assembly: GCA_011680675.1. Taxonomy (NCBI): domain Eukaryota; kingdom Metazoa; phylum Chordata; class Mammalia; order Diprotodontia; family Petauridae; genus Gymnobelideus; species Gymnobelideus leadbeateri. The sequence goes on from WOXC01006252.1 coordinate 132,695, forward strand.
ATGAATTTAAGGACAACATAATGAAATTGGTTTGTATATGTTGAATTTGAAGTTGCTGGTTGGACATTCATGACAAGATGTCCTGAAAGAAGATGAATAGTTAAGCATGGATTTCATAAGAGAGATGAGGATTGAATGATAGAACTGAAAATCATCTACCTCAAAGTTACCGTAATGTCATGCACAAGCAGCTTCCCAGAAGAATGCTACTATGAACAGCTTTTAAGGTTCTGATTACACTCTATTCAATAACAAATCAAAGCAAAACATTCACAGTAAATCAAGTTACAGAATTCACAATATTACAACTTATCACAGATAATCACAATATAGTATTCACAACAGCTTATCATCAAAATGGCCACATAGTTTTCACCAAAGTGGTCACAATATTTAGAACAAAGATCAATTATGTCAAAGTAGAATAGTCAAAGTCTTCCACTCATGGGGCACACTAAATTAACTCAGTCACTTATTCAGCAATTATTTACTAAGTATCATTAATCATTAAGTACAATCATTAGAAAATACACAAACTCTCCACCCCTAGGTCACTAGTGAACTGCAATTTCATCATTACTCAGTACCTATGGAGAGGTCTTTTCATCTTGACTTGGGGCCAGTTCTCAGATTCCCTGGATCCCCTTCCATGGTCCCAGATTCTACCTGGATTTGCCAAACCGTCACCTGGGTTCAATGGCAGACAGCTCCCAGTTCCTTGTACAGCTCTCTGGGTAGATCCTACTCCACACTGAAGTTCACAGGGTCAAGTATATCTCAAATCGTTCACAATTTCTGCTCCCAGGAATTCAAGGCTCAACCAAGCCAGAAAGAGACAAAGTCTTAGCATCCTGGTCATTCTTCCTCAGTCTTCTGGAGATTGTTAAAAAAAATCATACTCACCTTATCTAGCCTGGGGAGGGGGTGCTCCTGGGCTGCTCTTCTTCTTCTTCTTCTTCTTCTTCTTCTTCTTCTTCTTCTTCTTCTTCTTCTTCTTCTTCTTCTTCTTCTTCTTCTTTCTTCTTCTTCTTCTTCTTCTTCTTCTTCTTCTTCTTCTTTCTTCTTCTTCTTCTTCTTCTTCTTCTTCTTCTTCTTCTTCTTCTTCTCCTTCTTCTTCTCCTTCTTCTTCTCCTTCTTCTTCTCCTTCTTCTTCTCCTCCTCCTCCTCCTCCTCCTCCTCTTCCTCCTCCACCACCACCACCACCACCACACCGAAGTTCTCAGGGAATTCTGGCTCTGTTCTCTATTGTTTCTTCTGTAGCTGCTCTGTCTCCAGATTCTTGTCCCAAGAAATTCTGACTGTGGCTCTCTGGGGCTTTTCCTTATATACACACAGCATTAGCTTCCTATTTTAGCCAACCCCTTCCTGTTACATCAGCAACAGGAGACAGGAGTCCATACCTTCTGTTTCCTCAACAGAGGCTTGATTAGTTACTAAGTGCTAAGTACCTGCTTACTTGCCAATACAAAAGGGTTAAATTACATTACCATTACAGTAACATATAGCTGTAGCTTTAGAAGTGAATGATATTGCCAAATTGGAGAGTATATAGATTATGAAAAGTATAAAATACAAGCAAAGGAGATAAAGGAGGTGGCTTCAAGAGAATGTTCTGTTTCTAAGACCAAGGGAAGGGAGAGTATTTGGTAGTAGGGAGTGATTAATATTTTATCTTGAAGGGCTGGAAATTATAATGGAAGTCTTTTTTTTAAAGACCAGTGCACATGAGCATGTCTGTTAGCAGGAGTGAAAGATCCATTGGTTGGGAGATACTGAAGATTCATAAGAAAGTGAATATGTTGTATTTGAAATGCTGGTGGTATACAGAGGCAATCCTAGTTTATTGGCATCTAGTGATATGGCTCAGAATCTCAGAAGATAGGTCAGAACAGAAGCCAGATGTGTCGGAGTCATCTGCATAGAAGTGTTAGGTGAAAAATAACTACTAAAATAAGTTTTGATAGAAGGCAGGAGAGAGTGGAATAAAGACTGACCGTATAAGCCTTATTGAGTAGTCAGGTATTTCACATTTGTGAAAAGATTAAAGAGGACATAAAGTGACGATGGTGAGCCATAATTATACTAATTTTATTTTTTTCTGGGAGATTATTTGTTACATAAAAACTCAGGATTGTCATAGGAAAATAGGATCAGAGATCTACATCTACCAGATTTATTTAACATCATTCTAACTCATGTATTCTTTCCAATCAAACTGGCTTGCTTGGTGCCTTGCCATACAAGATATTCCCTCTAGCACAGAACCCAACACAAATGTTTTTGCATTCCTGGAATTCCTGCATCCTCCTAACTTATGATTTTTAAAATGCTTTGAAATAGTTGCTATGAAAATCTTTACTGATCCTTCCAGTAATTAGTGACTTCTCCCCCCAAGAAAAGAAAAGTTACTTTGCCTTTGCTTACCTGTGTATACAATACGTCCTTACAGTATAATGTAAGCTTCTTGAGGAGAGGGACAGTTGGATTTTCATCACTTATCCTCACTGCCTTTTACATCATGGTTGCTTAATAAATGCTTACTGAATTGAAATAAATCATTCTTTTGATGGATCACAATTGAAAGCAACTCAAAATGGATTAATAATCCATTTTGGATTATATAAATTATAAACAGTATAATCATGATGAGCCATGATTATACTAATTTTATTTTTTTCAGGGAGATTATTGGTTACATAAAAACTCAGGATTGTCATAGGAACATAGGATCAGAGATCTACATCTTTAAGACAATTCAGAAGTAGCTGAGTTAAAAACAGTCATTTTTCAGATGAGAAAACTGATTAATCAAGGAGGTTACAATGCCTTACTCAAGATTATTTCAAAGCAATAAGAATCAGAGGCAGGATTTTAACACAGGCCTTATGACTAAGACTACAGGACCAATGCTCTTTCCACTTTTCCTCTGTATCATGCCATTCTTATAGTCATATGTGGTATTTGTATCCATGTTTTGTAAATGGTCATATCGTAAATTAGACAAGCTTCATATGGATTATGGTGTGGTTAGGCCTGTTGGAAAAATTCTGTGGGATTTGACTTACTTGGCTTGTGAAAACTACTGTACTCTACAAGCTGAAATATGCTTTTATTTCTTCTACTTACAGAATTATATTGTAAAAGCACCTCTTTCTTTTCCAGGCATGATTCCTTGGTAATAGAAATAGGAGGCATCTTAAAGTTAGAAATCCAAACTCAAGCTTGAGCAAATCTAGTTGGGGCCTATAATCTGCTCTTATCTGACTCTTTAAGCAATCTAACCAACTAAAGTTCAATCATTGTACATAATCAAATGCAGAGCAACAGTGTGCCCCGCCAGAATTTTCCATTCTTTCAGGAATGCATAGATAGAAAAGACTTTCTTAGGACCCTGGCCATCGGGGCAAATGTGCTCCAACCAGTTGTGTAACCTTGGACAAGTCACATGACCTTTCTGGGCCAGATTCCTAATCTGTAAAAAGAAAGGTGGAAGTAGATGTTCTCTAAAGTTCCTCTGAGTTCTGTGCTATTTTTAAAGTATACAAATGCACATATGGTTTAAGGAGAAGTAATATTCCTAGACTACTGTGGGTAAAGCATCACCTAATGCTGTGAATCTTACATGAGCTTCTGTGAACAAATGTGCATTGCTTCAGTACTCCTTATTTGCTCTCATCATGATGGTAAGGCAAAGGACCAGGTAAATATCAGATACCAGGTTCAGGGTGTTCCTAGTGTTGGCTTATGCACACTAGCTCGACTCCTTTCAATATCTAAGAGTCCCTAGCTGATAAATGCACAAAGCTACAATGTTTCTGCCTCTTGCTTCCATGTTCTTCCTTCAAGAAACCCTGCAGTAGCACTTTCTTCTCTTATATTTGTTATGTGAATGGGAATCTAAGATTTTCCCTGTCCATAGGCCCTTTGATAGGCTTAGGTGACTCTGATAACCTTCCCTGATTTGAGAATATGCTCTTCCCCCTAATGGGCTGAATGTGGTCACCTAGAGCCTTTGGTGGGAGGCCTGTTCTTCAGAAATGCCCACACCTTGTTACTTTGTGATTGGGCAGTAGGTCACGAGGATTGTGATGGTCTCTGACCCAGGAGAAGGCTATATATACCCGGATGTGAGGTTTTGCTGTGGGGCTCACTTTGGCAAGAGTTATATGATGTGGTCTGATGAGACTCTGGGCAGCTTCCTCCCCGCCGCCCCCCCCCACCACCACCTTGAAACTCAGATGTTGGTGCTTCCCTTTCTGGTAACTAACTAGGTATGGATGTAATGGTAAGACAGACAGGAAGCTCTGTCTGCTGATCTGTTTCCTCTGTCTGCTTGTAACTTCTGTTTGTATTCTTTGAAGTTCAGGGTGCTGTCTTTTTCCCCTGAACTAGGTAAAATAATATGTTTGATTGGTTAAAGTAAGATTGTTAATCCATTTTGATTTGCTTTCAATTGTGATCCATCAAAAGAACGATTTAGTTTAATTCAGTAAGCATTTATTAAGCAACCATGATGTAAAAGGCAGTGAGGATAAGTGATGAAAATCCAACTGTCCCTCTCCTCAAGAAGCTTACATTATACTGTGAGGACGTTTGTATACACAGGTAAGCAAAGGCAAAGTAACTTTTCTTTTCTTGGGGGGAGAAGTCACTAATTACTGGAAGGATCAGTAAAGATTTTCATAGCAACTATTTCAAAGCATTTTAAAAATCATAAGTTAGGAGGATGCAGGAATTCCAGGAATCCAAAAACATTTGTGTTGGGTTCTGTGCTAGAGGGAATGACTTGTATGGCAAGGCACCAAGCAAGCCAGTTTGATTGGAAAGAACACATGAGGTAGAATAATGTTAAATAAATCTGGAAACATTAGCTAGAACCAGCTTGTGAAAGGTTTTAAATATCAAATAGAAGAGTTTGTATTTTATCCTAGGTGCAATAGAAACCCACTGGCAAATCTTTAGTAGGATAGTGACATGGTCATCCTATGCTTAAGGAATATTAATTTAGCTTCTTTGTGGAGGATAGATAGAAGAGAGAGAATGCAAACAGAAAACCTATTTAGAAGAACAGAAAAAAATTCTTTAGTCACTGTGTATATTTCCTCCACCAAGACAGATCACTATTCTTCTGTACTTTAAGGAAATAGATTCAAGAACACCAAGTTCCAAAAATATTCTTCACTTGGTAGGCCCATTTCTGATGATAAACCTTTGTCCTAGTTATTACAATCTAAGCAACAAAACAGGTTTGAAGTTGACAAAAATGGTATCCAACAGCATTAATTCAACAGTCTCTAAAATTTTTCCGTCATTAGAAAACTAACAAAAATGATTAAATGACAACCCAGAGATTCTGAGAGACAACAATAGCCACTATAATATTACTGATGAGAGAGAGAAGAAAACCAGAACAAAAAGATGTTACAGCGAGAAACAAGAAGATTTTAGACTTTGATGCTGGGAAGGCAAAAAGTACAATTAGACTCTGCTGAGTTCTGGTAATATAAACCACTATGCCTTTAATTAATAGATAGCATGCCTTAGCCATACAGGTGAGCCTTCAAGGGCTCTCTCCAATTCTGCACCCGAGGAAGCCTGAAAACCTTTATTTTAATAACTCAGTAAGTGATACTTATCTGGTATCTCAGGCTCACAGGAGAGAGTTGCTATGGAGCTAAAAAAGGATTATAATGGTGCCCCAGAGGAGGTAAGGGCTTATACATTGATTCCTGGGGCCGCAGATACCAGACTACCCTAAGGGGGTAGGCTCAAGAAAGAAGTGTTTAAATGAAGATCCAGATGAAGTCAAACTCGACTGATTTACTATATCTGAAAAGAAGACTGAAGACCTCTTTGGACATGCATCTTACTCCATGACTGTATCATATCATAAAAACAACCCATACCATAAAATATATACAAACATGTAGGTCATATGCATATAAATAATGTATTCCACAGATTAAAGTGTAATTCCAGATAAAACTACAAAAGAAAACAGATTGGCAAAATCATTACATATGATTGTGTCTACTCATCATTTCAGATCTTTTGCTTTTATTAGAAGTATTGCCATAAGATCCTATTTGAAGAGCCTACTTTTTGTTGTGTAAAGCTGGAGTGAATGTGCAAAATTAAAATATTTTGTGAAGTATAAGTGCCTCTAATTTACAAAAACCTACATTCAAGGAAGAAGCAAACAATTTGGAAACAGATGAAACAATTCATGAAATTGCTGATCATCACTCTTTACTTTGTCTTGTTCTTTCTTTGTTGGTTGTCAATTGTAAGTTCTATATACATGCCTGTCATCAGAGGTGTGCTAGTAAATGTTTAAGAACTGCTTCTCCCCCCAAAAAATGTACGCATGGCACACTTTTAATTTAATCTGCATTATTAATATTTTTTTCCATCATTTTTAAAGTCTAGACTATCAACAGAACAACAAATCAAGTCCTAACTTTTAGCTCTTGGTGAATACCAAGAAATAAATACAATGAGATTTAATAACACCTCTCTAACTATAGTTTGAGCTGATTCCAGCACAACCCTGCCTATATGTGACAATTATGATAACAGCTCACATTTAAATAGTTCTTTATCGTCTCAAAAAAAATCCATTTGCTCAAAACAACTTTTTGAGATTGGGAGTGTGAGTATTATCACCAGTTTATAGATGAAGATCTGTGTGTCAGAGAAGATAAGTTAGTAGGATTTGAACCAGCTTTTATGCCAACATTATTACTCTTTCTATATTACAATAGAGAATATACACATTTACATACAGTTGGTAGTATAGCATTGGCTCAATTAAAGAGTTAAACTTTTTTCTGACAGTCTAAAAAATCAGCTTAAGTGACTTGCCTACAGATGAAGCTGTTATCATCTTACCAGCCTCCGGAAGTGATTACAGGACTTAAATTAAAAGATCATGTATTTATATGTAGGTAGCTACCAATAGTATATCATCCCTTCTGTAAATCCTTGATATTCTCAAAGATTTATTGTTTCAGCTACTGATGAGGCACTGCATAGGAGGAGTTATTTTGCAAATCTCATCCTGTTGAGATAATGTTTTCTTCCTGAAATACTACCATTGATTTATTCTTCTTGTTTTCTTTTTACTTTTAAATTGCTCAATAAACTTGTAGTAGTTTTTGAAATGTATTGCTGAACTTGTTAACAGACACGCAAGCAAATTGTAATTGCTCAGGTATCAAGGTCCCATCAAGTTCCCTTCTGAGTTCAACACAGAAAATTTAAGATAGGTAAAAATAATCTGTTTTCTTTTAGTAGAAGGGTATTCTAGCCTCCCTACCAAAACATTCGCTTTCTGATATAGCATCATTTGCCCTGTTTTTCTCAAGATTTGCCATGTCTAGAGGGATGGAAAACAGAAGGCACTGGTATCAGATATTTCCTTATCCTTCATTTATTAATATCTTCCTTCAAAAACATTACTCTGGATTTACTTTGTAAAGGTGAGAGAGAAGGATGTTGGGGATGTAACGATTCCAGGATCACACTTGCCCCCTGCATCTGTGGACGTGAGGTTCATGAAAATTGTCCTTCTCCACATAAGTGTAGCTCCTTGAAAAGAGGCTCTTAACCTGGGATTTATAAAATTGATTTTGAAAAATGTTTTGATAATTTAATTTTAATACAATTAGTTTCCTATATATTATATGCATTAAAAACACTATTATGAGGATTCCACAGACTTCACAAAACTGACAGAAGTTGTCTGTGACACAAGAAAGGTTAACCATTGAGCTCTAGAGCATTTTATCTACACCCTAATTCAGTGGTGCATCTGTAAGCAACAGACTGAAACCTAATAATAAAAGTTCATAATCTTGGGATTAGCTTTGCCTGAAGCCCTAGACAGCATCTAGACACTGATTTTAATAGAATGTAGGATTTTTTTATAAACATGTATTATTTCCCTGTGTGACTATGGCCCAGAACTTTAATCTCAGCTTTGGAGGAAGAGGCTGAGAAGTGGAGACACAGATGCCAATTGGAGTGCAGATTGAATGAAAGTCATACTTTAAAATGTGCACACCGATTGCTTTAACATGTATGACTATTGGTTTACATTACCATGTGGATTAAATTTTTTTTTAAAGTGATGAATGGCATTAGTAGAGATGATTCAATAGGGGCACAATTCCATGGACCATAGGAATGGTGAGCAGATAAAGAAACTAAATGATTGGATTTATGGAGAAAATGAATATACTAGATAAATGTAGAACCCATCAATACCCAGGTGGGAGTGGAGCTAAGGAGTGATTTTTCAGACAACTGTCCCTAAGACATACAGAACAGCTACCTTGGCTGATACCTACAGTTTCTTCTGATGTTGAGTGGTACTTACTAAACAAACAGCATTTAAATGTGAACTGCTTTTCCCCCTTGTCACTCTCCCCAGACTTTTATTGTTCTTTTATTGTCTTATTTGTAAGCCTCTTTAAAGTGGCCTCCGTCTTTTGCTGGATCTTTGAGTCATAGGATAAAAGTTTAGAGACAGAAGGCACCGAGGTAATTTAGTCCAATCATTTCATTTTTCAGATTAAAAAACTGAGACATCAGTAACCTTCAAGGCTCAGTTTAGACATGAGGATTCTTTACAGAAAATTTTTTTCATTCTTCCCTACTTTTTGTGTCTTCTCCTTAGAATAAAAATCAATGTATAATTAATTGTTTCCATTTTCTGTGTGTGTACATATTATCCCTCCACTTGAAATTCTAAGATCTTTGAGGGCAAAGACTTTTATTTTTGCCTTTGTATTTCCCACATCTACTACACAATCCAGCACAGTGTATATGTATAATATACATCCTTATTGACTAAGTGATTTATATGATATCACACATAGGTAGCAAGATGCACAGTCAGGATTTGAACTCATGTTCCCCCAAATCCAAATCCAACACATTTTCTACCATACCATGATACATATCTGCCAGGGAATGTCATCTTTTTTTTCTCCACTATATCAAACTACTTCTACCACTAGCCATCTTCTGTTAAGTCATAAAGTAATTCTTAATGAGAACTTCAGTGTTTCTCTAAGTGCCTATCATATTCTTTAATAAGATAGAGAATGAAAATAAATATAAAGTTTGCTATTGATAATATTGTTTCAATAGGAACCCAATTACTTGTGAATTCAATAATTCAACAACTATGTAGGGGCAGCTATGTGACACAATGAATAGAACACTGGGAGTCAGGAGCACCTGAGTTTAAATCCAGCCTTAGACACTTATCATTTACTATCTGTGTGACATTGGGCAACTCAACCTCAATTGCCCTGCCTTGCCCCCTCCAAAAGAAAGACGACAACAAATATGTTAAAGACACTATTCTGGGAATAGAGACAAGTGGGCATCATATTTTTTTCCTTTATATTTTACCAATAAAAAAAGAAGTCTAGAAAACCATAGGGCGAAAAACTACCAGAGAGCATGGGCATTTCTGCATCTTTTCAAGGAATCATAGGAAATACTGCTATCATGAAATAATAGTTCATTTCTTCAGGATGGTTCCAGAAAGCAAACTATAAATCTAAAAGCACATCCAAGTAAAAGTCATTCAGACATCCTGACTGTTAGTTCAGGGATTCTAAGTTGTACCAAGTACATATTGTCAATTTGAGATTATTTTCTTGAAGAAAAGAAGCTAATCAAATTTGACTTAAGTAATGGGAATAAAGATTATAGTTATCTCCTTTGCTGATGCAAGTTATAAGATCTCATTAGCTACATTGTTTTATTTTCCTTTTATGGATGTGACAGCTTGAAGAGTGACATCTGCTTCTGTTGTACTGAATGGTCCATTGGGGGTTACTATCAAGTCAAAGGCTGAAGTTAGATTGAGGAGTGCCACAAAACATCTTAAGTTGTCCTTAATTGTTTTCTCAATGGAATGGAACAAGATTTAAAAGCAATCAGTAGTGGAATAACTGACTGAATCCTGTTTGTTCTTCATGGTGATATATTAGCTTAGAAAAAATGTCCCACAGTTGAGAATAGAGTTCTCTACTGTTTCTGAAGGCAGCTTTGAAATTGCAGGTCTGACCATGCCACTCCCCTGCTCATTAAACTTAAGTGATTCCCTATCACTAGGATCTAGTACAAATTCTTCTGGTTAGCATTTACAACCTATCACAATCTAGATAAAACCTTCCCTTCCAGCATTATTATATATTATTGCCCTATTCTTTCCCTCTAGTCAAATGGCCTTTAAAGTTGTTATTTACACACTGTACTCTATCTTTCATCTATGTGCCTTTGCAAAGGCTCTTCCCATTCTTAGAATACACCTCTTTCTTCTACCTCCTACAATTCCTAGGTTACTTGAAAACTCAGCTCAAGTGCCTTGTATATGTAACAGGAAGATGGGATATTCAATGTGAACTCAGACCTTATGAGACTGAGTAATGTGTGATGCTGATGTATTTCCCATGAGGACTTGAGTATATGCACAGGTATTGTTTTAGGTCTTCTTACCACATGAGGAAGAGGAACCTTGTGATTGGGGGCTGAGCAAGAACTTCAAAAGGTTACAAAATAAGAAGCTAGGAAATTTTGTCTCTCTTTATTGCCTATTTCCAGTGTATGGTTCTGTGTTGGTCAAGGCCTTTAGCTATTCCCACCCAGTCTGACATGAGGCCCATGAATAGGGACTTTATTCTTTCCCTCTCTGCATTTGGTCTTTCTTGATTTTAGATAAAGGAATATTGGACTAGAACAAAGTCTGGATCATAGGGTCATAAACTTGTGCCTTTCAAAATGTTGGGAGAAAATGTCAGACCAGAGGTCTGAGGGCTGGCAAACATACAAGTATTTTTTCCTCTTTCCCAGACAGCTGGTACCAATGAAGAGTGATGTCTCAATTTACCTGCTTGGCCCATGTGATGGTAATGTAATTTTGAATTTGAAGATCCCTTTGTGTTGGCAAAAGTAGCAGGTACTTAGCACTTAGTAATTGATCAAGCCTCTGTTGAGGAAGCAGAAAGTATGAACTCCTGTCTCCTGTTACTGACGTAACAGGAAGGGGTTAGCTGAAACAGGAAGCTAATGCTGTCTGTATATAAGGAAAAGCCCTAGAGAGGCATAGTTAGAATTTCTTGAGACCAGCATCTGGTGGCAGAGCAACTACAGAAGAAAGAATGAAGAACTGAGCCAGAATTTCCTGAGAATTTGTTGTGGTGGAGCTTCTTCTGAACAGGAGGCCTGAGCCTGCAGGCAGGAGCCAGGAGCCCAGGTGACTGAGGAAGCATGACTGGGATCCTGAGGCTTTGTTTATTTGTGGCTTGGTTGAGCCTTGAATTCCCTGGAGGAGAAATGTTGAAGGATCTGACATGGACCAAACCCTGTGAACTTCAGTGTGGAGCAGGACCTACCCAGAGAGCTGGACAAGGAGCTGGGAGCTGTCTGCCAGTGAACCCAGGTGACAGTCTGGTGAATACAGGTAGAATCTGGGACCATGGAAAGGGATCCAGGGAATCTGAGAACTGGCCCCAAGTCAAGATGAAAAGACCTCTTTCTGGGTACTGAGTAAAGATGAAATTGTAGTTTAGTAGTGACCTAGGGGTGGAGGGATTTGTGTATGATACTTAGTAATTGGTTGATGAACAAGTGACTGATTAAGTTAATCAAGACTTTACCCCAAGAATAGAAGATTGCTGAATAAGTGACTGATTGAGTTAACTTAAGAGTTCTCTATGATTGGAAGACTTTGCCCCATGAGTGGAAGACTTTGACTATTGTACTTTGAGACTATATTGTGATTGATTTTCTGGGATATTTTGCCCCATGAGTGGAAGACTTTGACTATTGTACTTTGAGAAGTTGTAATATTGTGAATGCTGTACCTTGATTTTCGGTGAAAGTTTTGCTTTAATTTGTTATGGAATAAATAGAGTGTTCACTATACTGGTAATCAGAACCTTAAAAGCTGTTCACAGTAGCGTTCTTCTGGAAAGCTGCTTGTGCATGGTATTATACCATTGTCCCAATTTTCCTCGTTTTTCCTCTGTGTATGGCATTACAGCCCCAAATAGTAATGAATTAAAGGTAGCCAAAAAGGGTCAAGAGATAAAAGTTAAGTCAAGCTGCAGGACTAATGCAAAGCCCAAGAAGACAAGAGGGTACATTAGCAGTATATATAGCAAGACATAGATTGTGACATTAGGTTGAATGACAGTTCCAAGGGTACGCAAGACCTAGCAGCAGGCCTAGAACATCTTAGGATATAGTGGCAGGGAAGATAATAAGGCTTGGTAGTCTTTCATCTCCTTAAAAGGAATTGATTTGGTGACTCCCATCTTTATTAAACTATATGTGCAGTCAATCAGCCTGGATGGGTTCAAGGCAGCCTAGGTTGAGGAAGGGAGCAAAGGGGAGAGGCAAGGGAGTAGGGGAAAGATGTTCCTATGCTGTGGAGGTAGGTACTATAGGTATCATTATCCACATACCCCATTTATTTATTTTTCTCCCAAATATTTTAATTTAATTTTTTTGTGATTCTTAACTTGAGACCCATAAAATGGAACATGATAGAAAAATGAATTTGAAAGCAGAATCCAATAATATTTATTTACAACATAATTTTAGAGCATCTTTGACCAGGGCACTATAGAGTTCCTCCTCTTCCCACAGGATCCTGGTCAGGATACTGCTGGCCTCCCTTTTTCAAAGAATATAGTGCATCAGACAAGTTTCTGGCTCTCCTGCCACATGTCAGGATAGAATGTACCGCCTTTGAAAAATATGACCAAGAACATGCTTAGGACATGAGAATATATGTTTCTAAAATGAGTGTGTCACTGATGCTGTTAATGGAGCTTCTAAGTTGGAGTACTCTGGGCTTGTGACCCTCTGAGAATAGAGTGCTGTAAACTTTACATGCCCCTAGAGCTCCTCTGGAGAGAGAAAGCTGGCAGGTTAACAGTCCATTAACCTGAACTTGTACTGACTTCCCCAGTGCTGCCCCCTTTCTGTGCTCATGGGCTTCTAGCTGACTTTCAGTATAGAATTGGGCTGGATAAGTAACTTGATGGTTCCCTTTTGAATTTTTTATTTGTTTTGGTGCTTTTTAAAAAGATCTTTGGTGAAGTATATGCTGAGCTTCTCTATGATTTTTCATATCATCATCCTAACAGGAAATTCCCCTGCCCTCACCCCCACATACAAATGAAGAAACTCAAACTCAAAAAGATCAAAATATATTCCTCTTAGTCTAGCTTGTAAGTATTTGAGTTCAGATGTAAACCCAGGTCTCTCCTTATTTTCACTATGCCAATTGCTTTACAATTCTTATTCAATAAAGTAAAAGCCATGGCAAATTGGTTTTTATCTGAAAGTGTAATAGAAATGCAAATTTACAGGTCTTCCCTGCCCCTAGCTTAAGTGCACCCGAAGCTTGTGGTGGGAGGCTTGTTTTTCAGGAAAACCCACACCTTGATACTTTGTGATTGGGCAGTGGGTCAAGGAGGTTGTTACAATCTTTGAGCCAGGAGAAGGCTATATAAACTCTGATGAGAGGCTTTGCTTTGGGGTTCACTTTGAGAAGTGTTGCGTGATTTGACCAGATGAGACTCTGGGAAGCCTTGTTGAGAGCCCCCCGGCTTTGAAAACCCAGATGTTGATGCTTCCCTCTCTGGTAACTGTGATTTGGTATTGATACGATGTTTGGACAGTTTGGAAGCCTGTCTGTTTGATCTGTAAGTTCTGTAACTCTGAAGTTTGGGGTGCTGACCTTTTTCCCCTGAACTAGGTAATGTATGTTTGTTTGATTAAAGTAAGCTTGTTAACCCATTTTGAGTTGCTTTCCTTTTGAAAAGCAGATCTAAGAACCTGTGTTGGCCGTCACCCTGGGGATATTGGGGTGTTTGCTGCTACAGAAAGTCAGATCAGAATTGGAAGAAGAATCTTCTTGTCATATGGACTCAACCAACCTGAAACTGACCCTGTGATGCTAAATCAAATCGAAATGGTCAGTCTACGTTATCTTTTTTTTTTTTTTACCAAATGGCTAGTTGAAAAGTAAAGTTTCTGAAACCTTGAAAAAGGAGGAATTAACTTTTTAGATACCCAGCTCTCTTGTAGCTAGATGGTCTTAAAGTCACATAGAAGGTAAGAAAATCAAGATTTATGCATAGGCTTCTCCACCTTGCCACATTTCAGAATAGCATATACAATTATTCCAAAATGTGACCAAGAACACCGTTAGGGTCTGAAAAGATACATTCATTTGCCTCTTAGAACTGGGACTACATGTTTCCAATGTTATTGCATGCCAGACAAAGGATGAGGGAACTTTTTAAAGCACCACACTACCACACAGGGATTACAGTCATAGGAGCGAGACAAATGCCAACAGGGAAGAGTATGGGGGAGGAACAACATTTCCTATACCCCACCCTCCACCCCCCAAATTCTCCCCTACTCAAAGGACAGGCTCAGACATGTGACAAGCTGCACACTACTGTTCTGGGCCATAAATCACTCAAAGTTCAAATTCAGAAAGAACTTTAGACAAAGAGCTGAAATGGCGCTAATAGGAAACTGCCCCATTAGCTATGAGGCAAGATAATGGGGTAGTTTGAACACCTGAAATCAGGAAATTTTCTAAGTTTACTAATAAGGAATGAGGAATGAAAAGAAAGGACACAGAACAAAACTCTGTGCCACAGCAGGCAAGTTGCTGGGGAGGAAGGCAATGCCTAGTTTCTTGGTCAGTCAAGCCTCAGCACACCCATATTCTGAGAACCAAGGCTATTCCAATCAAATGGGTTTTCAGTGGCTTATATTATGTTATTAACATTTTCAGAATGAGTATAATCTGGTACATCTGGGCTAAGAGGAAGTGTGGTACAGTGGAAAAGGGTGCTGGCTCTACCACTTAATACAAGAGTAACCTGAAGCAAGTCACTTCATCTCTCTGGCTTCTGTTTCCTCATCTGTAATATGAACGGGTTAGACTAGATGACCTCTGAGATCTTTTCTGGATACAAAATAAAATAATTTTATTTAGTGGGCTAAGTCCTTGATGTAAAAAATGAAGAGAAGAGACAACAATTGGGATGGAACTTGGAAAAAAAATGATGCTGAGATATGCTATTACGTGACAAAGGCATTTGTCACATAATCAGACTCCACGGATGAGTCCAGGTTCTGAGTTGAGTATATTCTTTTTTTTTTCTTTTTGGAGGGCAATTGGGGTTAAGTAACTTGCCCAAGGTCACATGGCTAGGTTTTTATTTGTGTGTGTTAAGTATCTGAGGTCGGATCCGAACCCAGGTCCTTCTGACTCCAGGGCCGGCGCTCTATTCACTGCGGTACCCAGCTGCCCCCTGAATTGGGTATATTCTCAGAGAATTTTATAGGGTAACTGACTGATTAGGAATTTCTGGTGTAGGAATATTGTAGAGTGAAGTTCTATGTAAGGAGGATTAGTGTGAAGACTGAGTGTAGGTGGTATTTTCTTTTCCCCTGGGTGTTAAGACTTGAAGAGGAAGGGAAAGGAGTTGGGGCTGCTTCAGAGTCAATCTCCCAGATGAGCTAGTGTGGGTCCAATTCTTATCAGCAGTTGTTACCTATAGCAAGGTGACCAGCTAAAGCTATTCTCCCAGCTCCTTTCTGACACTCATAGAAACAACTTAGATCCTTCCATTTTTTGGAGGTTCTTACTTCTCTGGAAACACAAGGTCTAGATAAATCTTCCTTAGCCTTCTGCTTAAGGCTTTGACCATAGGGAGACCCACAAATTCTCACAAAGGGCTATGTGAAGAAAAATAATAACCACACAGAAAAATGGAGGTCTCTGGATAATTCATTCCTTTATGTGAACATCCTAGTTGTGGAAACAAAGCTGCTGTACTCTGCAATCATCTTTCCAGAAAAAAATACTAGAAAAGAGGGCCAAGCAGATCATCATTTTTGGATGAATCCCCCACTGTGATGGTTTATGTAGCTGCAACCTAATGACTTCTGGAAAAGGAGGGAACTGGCAAGGCGCTGGGTCATTTACAAATCTGCTTTCAGTTTGTCCTGTCCCTGTTCCCTTGCTTCCCTGGTAATTCAAGCTGTGTCAATCTGCCTCTGCTGCTTAGGCAAGATCTCATTGGGAAAACATAAACTTCTTTTTTTAATTATTTTTTTTTATTGGAACCTAGTCCACTGAAGTCCCTTTAAGGACCAAAAAGAGATGGAACTGCATAGGCTGCCCCAGGCCTTCAAAATAGAATGTTACTTTAAGGGACATGTAGTATGACTTCCCTTTGACCAGTAGGTTTTGACATCCTAGACCCTTTGTTCCAGGTTGTTCTTTGTATGGCATGTACCCCACTCTCATCACTGAATGATTCTGGGACCTTGCTATTTTTGAGGTCCACTGTGCTGTTTTTAGATAAGAATCTATTCAAATCTCTAGTCCTGAATCCTTGCCAATGACTCTGTGACAGACCTTGGAAGACATTTAATTAAAATAGAACGTTCTGTAAATAACAAAGAATAGAATCAGATTATAAACACTTCCCAATTAATCCCTTTGTTTTCCCAACACAGTGGGAAAAGGACACAGTCAGATCACTCACAGAAGGGTGTTAGCAATTAGCATTTGTTACAATCTCTGCTTGGCTACCTTCTTTTCATTTTCAGTGCAGCAACTAGCAAGGGTTGATATTTTGGGAACCAGAGTTCCAGGATGTCTGAGTCAGTTTTATGTCCCTTTGATGTCTGCTATCTCTGCCATCTCTGAGGCTTTACCTTGTTCTCACAGCTGGTGTCCACAGTCTCAGTGTGGTTTAGATGCACCTGCCATATCTTCTTTTCTTCCTTTCCTGTATCCACAATTCTTGGCTATTACTATCTTTGTTTCTTTGTACTAAGAAACTTTTGCAGCCTCTTTGATACTACTTGTTTTGGTAGTGTCTTTATTTAGAATGCTTAGTGGGTAACAGCAACACTATAAGGGCTCACACACAGCTTTCTGGGAAATATATTCCAGACTATCTTCCCTATTGAATAAGATTGTTTCTTGGGAACCAAGAATCAATGGAACATAGAATCCCTACATCCCTCCACATATAATTGCTTTTGACTTACAAACCCAGATTTTCTCTTTGGATTTGTCTCTTATTTTGCCAACTTGGAATTATTTTTCCCTTCAAACAAAAGCTTTGCCTTTCATATTCCACCTATATTAAAATCTGGAAATCAGTTCTCTTCCTGTCTGTGGAATGCAACCAAAAGAGCTTCACTAATAAATTCATCCATAAAACTCTCTGCTTTCTGGTCCCTCTCTGAGTCCTGCATGCTACTGTTTTCTATTGTCAGACCTTCCTATTTTGGGATACCTCTGAAATCCTGGATGCCTTGCAAAGAATTTTTTGAATTATTTGTAAACTTGAAATGTTTGTCTCGATTATACCAGCCCTTGGAATTTAGATTTTTAAAGAAATTCAGGAATCATTTCTTAAACTTATTTTATAGATTCCCCTTCCCTTTACATATTTCTGAGTACATTGGGGGTTGCTTGAAATGTAAATTTTGAATAATTCAACAGTACAAGTTCAACATATGCCAGATGACCATCGACCAAACAAAAAAGCAGTCTATGTATACTTCAGCTCCAAACAAACATCCAGAAATGAATGTACTCTTGCACCTCCTTTTGAATACTATAATGATATCCACTGGTGTGCAGCCACAAAGGTTAGTCTGTGGGCTGAAACCATTTAAGCACTATAGCATAAAGTGAATATTTTCTTCTAAGAAGAATTTAAAACAAATTTAGTTAAAAGAATCAAAAGCTACCCACTAAGAACAGCTTGCTTTCTTTTTCTACATCCCTGCTTTTGAAGAGGAAACCACAATGGGAATGATTGCTTGGCTTATTTCACTATGAAATCAAGAAGTGGCCAAGGTCACTTACCTGAACTTTCCTTCCATTTTTTTTTACAGATGAGTATTCTGGCTCCTCATATTTTGAAGATTTAAAGGAGCCATAAAAGTAGATACAGTTTTCTCCCTGTGAATTACATATTCTTATGTGTCATTGCAAGGAAGATTCTAAAATAGACCAGGTTTTGTGTTTAGACAAAAAAATATGCTAGCATAAAAGTTGGTGAAAAATCCAGATACTGAGAATAATGATTGATACTGACTCATCAGAAGGGGAGGAATTGAAGATCAGTAGACTAATACAGTGATCTGGCAATAACCCTTGGTCCTAAACAAAAAGAAATTAAAAAATGAAACTTATAAAGAAGGAAAAATGTGTAATCAAACTAAAAAAGAACACAACACAATGAATGCAAAATAAATATCATTACTGAAAGATATTTACTAGTCCAAAAGAAGACAAGATGATAAATTTTATGTTCTTCCCTACCCAGACATTCATGTATTCTATGATTCAACTATAGCAGCCTAATCCTCTACTTCACATATGGCATTCCATCTCCCAATTTCTGCTCTTTTTAGTCATACCCCAAATGCTCTTATTCCTTACCTCTACTTCTTGTCTTCAAGACTCAGCTCACATCTTAACTTTTTCAGGAGGACTTTTCCTATCTACCTCTCCCACAGTAGTGTTGGCCCTCTGAGATTAACTTCTTCTCTCTTTCTCCCTCTGTCTCTCTCTGTTTCACACACACATATACACACACATATATGTATTACATATACATATGTGCATCATATATACATATACATACATACATATTCATGTAGTATTAGATAATTATTTGCATATTCTCTCACCCTAAAAATGTGAGAAAAAGTTAGGGACTATGTTTTTGCTTATCTTTGTACCCCTCAGTGCTTAGTAGTGGGCCTGATACATCATAATTACTTAGTCAATTTTTGTTGACTGACTCAGAGAACCCAAAGAAAGCAGTGATAACTCTGGAATAATTTAAGAGAGAAAATTTTTGAAAAGATGAGAAGCTGGCATTTAGGGATGAAACTAGGTTGGAAAAAATAGTTTTTAAAAGTAGATATTGATAGATAAAAAAAGAGAGTAATAAACTTAGAATATCACAGAGACTAACTCCAAAATATTAGAGACTATGAAAAAATAATGTGCTATAAAATAAAAATATATATGTGGAAGAAAATTTGGCCATAAGCAAGTAAAAAGAAAATAGAATGGATAGAACACACAAGTACTATGCAAGGTAATATGATTTACCTTGAAGAGAGGATGCATAGAGATGATTTGAAGATGACATGTCTATCAGAAAATAAAATGAACTGGAAAGTCTGAACAGCATACCATAGAAAGGAATATAATAAAATTATCACCAAGTATTGAAAACACAAAGTAACATACTAATAGATTGTCAACAAAGAGAAATTCCAGTTTTCAATTTCCCTTATGATTTCTTTTCCCTGTTTACCTTCTCATGCTTCTGTTGCTTCTTGTATTTGAATGTCAATTTTTTTTTATTTGTTAAACAAATGCTTTATTAACTTCTGGTTTACATCATTCATTTCTGCCAGGTTTTGAGGTGCAATTTTCCCCCCATTTTCCCCCTACCCACCACCCCAGAATAGCAGTCCCACAAGATATCCCCTCATCCAATCTGCTCTCTCCCACATCTTCTCCTATACCGCTTTGACTTTACCATTGGGGCGAGGTGAATCTCTGTGCCTCAATACCTGAAGACCTTATCTCCCAATTACACACAAAATAGTATTAATAATAGCATTTATATATATTTGAAACATTTAATTTTGAAACTTCGAAATTCAGATCCATTCCCTTCCTCCCTTGTCACCCATTCCCTCTGGGAAGATAAGTAATTCAGTATGTGTTGGACATGTATAGCTATATAGAACATTACCATAGTAGATATATTGTAAAAGGCTGCTTATAATTCCCTCCCACCCATCCCACCCCCACCTCATCAATTCCCTACTTTGATCCTGTCCCTCTTTGAGAGTGGGTACTTCCAACCTCCCCTATCCCCAAGGATGCCCTCCCTTCCATCATCCCCCCTCTCATCTCCCTTCCCCCTACTCTCCAGCAGGGAGAGATATCTCATTTAATATGTATGTCATTCTCTCCCTGAGCCAAATTCAATGAGAATATGGTTTTTGCCTTTTTGCCTTCCTGTTCTTCCCCTCCCCTGCAACCACTTCCCTTTGCTTCTTCAACATGAGATATTTTACCCTACCCTGTCTCTCCCCATCTTCTCTTGCTACTTTCTTCTCTCACCTCATAACTTCACCCTTTATGTATCATCCCTTCCCACCAAATTCAGCTTGTGCCCTTTATCCATGTATAACTGTAAACATATATACACACATTCACATATGTATTCATATGCCCATATACCTTTCTTTCATTATTTTCATACTGAGAAAGGTTTCATCAGTCACAGCTATTGTTTTTCCATGTAGGAATGTAAATAGTTCAACTTTGATGAGTTCTTTTTGATTTCTTTTCCCTGATTAACTTCTCAAGCATCTCTTGCTTCTTGTGTCTGGATGTCAAATTTTCTATTCAACTCTGGTTTTTTCCTCAAGAATGCTTGAAAGTGGGCGGCTAGGTGACACAGTGAGTAGAGAGTCAGCCCTGGAGTCAGAAGGACCTGAGTTCGGATCCGGCCTCAGACACTTAATGCACACACAAACAAAAACCTAGCCATGTGACCTTGGGCAAGTTACTTAACCCTAATTGCCCTCCAAAAAGCAAAAAAAAAAAAAAAAAGAATGCTTGAAAGTCCTCTATTCCACTGAATGACCATATTTTCCCCTGAAACAAAATACTCAGTTTTGCTGGGTAGGCGATTCTCGGTTTTAATACCAGCTTTTTTGCCCTCTGGAATATCATATTCCATGCCTTTCAATCCCTCAGTGTAGAAGCTGCCAGGTCCTGTGCTATTCTGATTGTGTTTCCACAATATTGAAATTATTTCTTCCTGGCTGCTTGGAGTATTTTCTCTTTGATCTGGGAGTTCTGGAACCTGGCTATAGTATTCCTGGGAGTTTTCTTTTTGGGATCTTTTTCTGGAGGTGATCTGTGGAACTTCTATTTTGCCCTCTGGGTCTAAAACATCAGGGCAGTATTCCTTAAGAATTTCTTGAAGGGTGATTTCTAGGTTTTTTCTTTGATCATGGCTTTCAGGTAGTCCAATAATTTTTAAATTATCTCTCCTGGATCTATTTTCCAGGTCAGTGGTTTTTCCCATGAGATATTTCACATTGCCTTCTATTCTTTCATTTGCTTGGATCTGTTTAATAGTATCTTGATTTCTCATAAAGTCACTAGCTTCCATTTGCTCCAGTCTAACTCTGAAGGAATGAATCTCCTCAGTGAGCTTTTGAGATTCTTTTTCCATCTGGCAAATTTGGCTTTTTAAGGCATTCTTCTCCTCATTGCTCTTTTGGGCCTCCTTTGCCATTTGAGTTAGTCTATTTTTTAAGGTGTTGTTTTCCTCAGTCAGGCTGTTGACCCTCATTTTATATTTTTCCTTAATCCTTCTCATTTCTCTTCCCAATTTTTCCTCCACTTCTCTTATTTGTTTTTTAAAATCCTTCTTAAGGTCCTCTATGGTCTGTAACCAGCTCATATTTTCCTTTGGAGCTTTTGGAGCAGAATTTCTGACCTCACAGCCCTCCTCCTGTTCCATGGTTCAATCCTCTTTGCCCCCCAAATAGGAGTCTAATGTTGCATTTTTCTGTTCATTTTATTTCCTTTGCCTATGCATATTGCCACTTAATTACTTGACTTTTGGTCTTGTTGCCACAGTAGGACTCTGCCACCAAACAGGGGAGCTTCCATCCCAAACGTTGGGGTCTTCACAACTTCCGGTTCTGGCAAGTTGTATACCCACCCCAGACCATGCCCGGAGATCACAATCCAGATGCAGGGAGGTTAAAGCAAGAGTGATTATCCCCCAAGATTGATTGCTGGATCCCCCTACAGTTCGCAAGCCAGGAGCTGAAGCTGCAACTGAAGCTGAAAAATGGCAGCTATGCTGTGGATCCTCAGCTGATTCTTGCCCCCGGGGAAGAAGCCGAGGGGTTCCCCAAATACTGGTCCCAAAGTCCATAGGGTACTAACCTCTCACTTTGTCCTAGGCATGTCTGTGTTGATAATTCTGGAATCGCCACAGCTTCTGGTGTTCTGGGGTCCCTCCAGCCAGCTGCTGGCCCAGCCACCCTGGGTCTAAAACCTCAGCTCATGCAGGCCTGGGTTTGGCTCCCCATGCACTGTGCTGTTGGCTCCCAGAGTGCTGTGCTAGCTGCTCCCTGCAGGGCTGCTGGGCTGTCCTCAGTGGGAGGTTAGCTTCTCTGTGTCATTCTGTGGGTGCTGGGGCTCCAGAAGTTGTTCAGAGTCCACTTTTACATGATTTGGAAGTGGTCTGGGGGGAGAGCACCTTGGAATTGCTTTTTCTACTCCTCCATTTTGGCTCCGCCCCTGAATGTCAAATTTTCTATTCAACTCTGGTTTTTTCGTCAAAAATGCTTGAATAAAATGAAAATGCTCTATTTAAATGAATATTTACGCCTGAAACATTATACTCAGTTTTGCTTGGTAGGAAATTGTTGGTTCTAATCCTAGCTCCTTTGACCTCCAGAATACCATATTCCAAGCCCTTTGATGCCTCTGTATAGAAGCTGCCAGATCCTGTGTTATCCTGATTGTGTTTCCACAATATTAAAATAATTTCTTTTTGGCTGCTTGTAATATTTTCTCCTTGATCTGGGAACTCCAGAACCTGGCTATGATATTTCTAGGAGTTTTCTTTTTGAGATCTTTTTCAAGCAGTGATCAGTGAGTTCTTTACATTTCTATTTTGCCCTTTGGTTCTAAAATATCAGGGCAGTTTTCCTTGAAAAGTTCTTGAAGGGTGATTTCTAGTTTCTTTTTTTGATCATGGCTTTCAGGTAGTTCAGTAATTTTTAAATGATCTCTCCTGGATCTATTTTCTAGGTCAGTGGTTTTTCCCATGAGGTATTTCACATTGCCTTCTATTTTTTTTTCATTTGATTGGATCTGTTTAATAGTATTTTGATTTCTCCTAAAGTCTTTAGCTTCTATTTGCTCCAATCTATTTCTGAAAGAATGATTTTTTCCAGTGAGGTTTTGAGATTCTTTTTCTGTCTGGCAAATTTGGTTTTTTAAGCCATTCTTCTCCTCATTGCCTTATTGAGCCTCTTTTGCCATTTGAATTAGTCTATTTTTTGCCATTAACGTTAGTCTGTTTCTTTAGTCAGGTTGTTGACTTTTTTTTAAATTTTTTTTTTGGAGGGGAAGGTAGGGCAATTGGGTTTAAGTGACTTGCTCAGGATCACAGAGCTAGTTTTGTATTAAGTGATTGAGGCTGGATTTGAACTCGGGTCCTTCTGACTTCAGGGCTGGTGCTCTATTCACTGAACCACCTAGCTGCCCCTGTTGACTCTTTTTTCATGATTTTCTTGCATCATTCTCATTCCTCTCCCTAATGTTCTTTCTACTTTTCTTACTTGATTTTCAAAATCCTTGAGTTCCTCCATGGCCTGTAATTAGTTCATATTTCTCTTGGAAGCTTTTGTTGCAGGAGTTCTCACTT
Organism: Gymnobelideus leadbeateri; assembly: GCA_011680675.1. Lineage (NCBI taxonomy): Eukaryota > Metazoa > Chordata > Mammalia > Diprotodontia > Petauridae > Gymnobelideus > Gymnobelideus leadbeateri. The sequence continues at coordinate 156,277 of WOXC01006252.1, forward strand.
CATTGTCTTCCTCCCATTCTATGCTTTGATCCTTTTTTTCTCCCCCAAAAAGGAATCTAAATTTGGATTGCTGTGCTTGCTTTGCTTCCTTTGCTTGGTCGTGTTGTCACTCAATTATTTTACTTTTGAGCTCTTTGCCACAGTAGGACTCTGCTTTCAGAGGGGAGAGCTTTCTCTCAAATTGCTGGGGTTTTCACAGCCGCCAGAGCTAATAGGAGGTTTCTACCTTCAACCATAATAACATTCATTAGTGGGATCCCCTCCTACATCTAAAATAAGACATCCTTCCTTTCATCTGCTTTCTCCCTACCTCCTCCGTCACTATCTGTGGACTCTTCCTTTTCTGAAAACACAGAGATCACCTTCCCATCACTACTAGCCCTTAATTTGATCTCAGTGTATTCCTCACTCCTTTCTGTCACCCTGCACACCTCACCTTCCTTCATGTTCCCATTTATGTCATAATCTCATAAAAAAGCATTCATCTGTAGGCAGGATGTTACCCGGGTTTTTTCTATAATTCCACTTCTGCAAGGAGCATTATATTACTAATCTCCTATTCTCTTTTGTTTCTTTAGTGAGTTATTATAAAGTTTTTTTTATTCTGTTCATTATTTTTGATATGTGTAATGGAAATGCAAATTTAAAGATCTTCCCTGCCCCTAGCTTAAGTGCACCTGGAGCCTGTGGTGGGAGGCTTGTTTTTCAGGGAAGCCCAACCTTGATACTTTTGTGATTGGGCAGTGGGTCCAGAAGGTTGTTACATTCTTTGAGCTAGGAGAAGGCTATATAAGCCCTGAGGAGAGGCTTTGCTTTGGGGCTCACTTTGAGAAGTGTTGTGTGATTTGACCAGATGAGACTCTGGGAAGCCGTTGTTGAGAGCCCCCCGGCTTTGAAAACCCAGATGTTGATGCTTCCCTCTCTGGTAACTGTGATTTGGTATTGATGCATGTAATGTTGGGACAGTTTGGAAGCCTGTCTGATCTGTAAGTTCTTTAACTCTGAAGTTCGGGGTGCTGACCTTTTTCCCCTGAACTAGGTAATATATGTTTGTTTGATTAAAGTAAGCTTGTTAACCCATTCTGAATTGCTTTCCTTTTGAAAAGCAGATCTAAGAACCTATATTGGCAGCTACCCTGGGGATATTGGGGTGCTTGCTGCTACAATATGCAAGCCATGAATTCTGCTCTCAGAATTCTCATTTCTTTTTTTAACCATTCAGGAATAGTTCATATTCTTTTCAATGCTTCACTGTTAACTCTACCAAATTTTCATAATTGCCTCTATATTCTTGTCATATTTGTAGGCTAAGTCATTCTGGACTGCATCCTAAGCTCTGGTGCTCTTAGGAACACATTTTTCCATTCCTTTTTCCTTTTTTAGTGGCTGTGGAATAGTCTTGTGTTATTCAAATGGATTTTACTTTGTATTTGAAGACCTTTTTCTCCTGATAGCTTCCAGACCTCATTATTTCTGAATCAAATTGTTAAATTTAGTCACCATATACCTTGGAGTTTTTAGCTCCGCCTTTTTTAATGGAGGTGATCTGTGAATTTTTTCAATTGGAATTGCATTTTCTGTGTTCAGAAGTTCTTTTCCTTACTCTTCTATTATTTTCTTCATTATGGTGTTAAAGGTTTTTTTGTCTTCTTATGTCCTGGTAGACCTATGATCTTTCCTTTGCCTCTATATGTCCTCTCTTCAAGATCTATATGTTTGATTTGCATAGTAAGCATATTTTATTTTAAGGTTATTGTTTCTCTTCTTCTAAGATGTCTTTCACACCTATATATCTGCATTCCTACTCAATTGCTCTCTCTTTTGTTTCTTTGGTGAGACTTGCCATTACAGATTCAAGTTTTTCTATTGTGGTCATTATTTTTTCTGTGATGGCCATAAATTCTGTTCTCATAATTCTCACTTCCCTTTATAACTACTCTGGAATAGCATATTATGGTTCTAAATTCTTCTCAAATTTCACAGGGTCCTCCATCTCATCAGATGTTTCCATTCATTTCCCTTCATTCTGCACTATGCATCCACAAATGCCTAAACTTATTTACTAGATCTGGAAACTGTATTTCCATTTGATTTATCTTTTTTTATATATTCAAAGTCTTCAAGATTTCTTCTTCCTGAAATCTTTGGCACTTCCAGCCTCTACCTCCTCGTACTCTTAGTTTCATCATTAATCACTTTTTCCTTCTTCAAGGTCCATCCCATACTCTGAGTTTGGTTTATCTTCTCATCCAACTCTAGGAAGTCAAAAAGTTATTTTAAAAAGTCTGAGCTTTTGTACTTTTTAATGAATATTTGTTTAATTGAATTAATGGATTGACCCTCTCTTCTCAGAAACATAACTAGACTGCAGTGAATCTTTAGCTTCTGTATCTCCTGCTTTCTCTTTCTTTCAAGTGGCTTCCTGCATACACACACACATACACACACACACTCACACACACACATTCTCCACACGCTCAAAAAATATTTTTACTCTTATGAAGGAATATGGGTCTTAGTTCACAGATTATTAATTCAGTTCTTTTTCCAACCTTTCTCTGGTTTCAAGCTCATTAAATCTTTAACCTCTTAGATTCTCTTATCCCTTTATAATTTCTCTTTTCTTTCTTTTAACTTCTTGGTAATCTTTTTTCTTTTTTCTTTTTTTCTTTAACATGTGCACTTTTATTTGAACTGGTCTTAAGTCAGTGTACAGGTAAAGCTCCTCCCTTCCCCCAAGTACTGGCACCAATCTCAAAACTCTCAGGGAGACTATAAAAGTACTCATTCACATCTATGTTGGGGACAGGGAAGGAATTTAGGGGGCCATTCCATATGGCTGACAATTTTTTAAAAAGGAACAAGTATTTTTTTTTAAAGCAATTGGGGTTAAGTAACTTGCTCAAGGTTACACGGCTAGATTTTTGTTTGTGTGGATTAAGTGTCAGAGGCTGGCTCCGAACTCAGGTCCTTCTGACTCCAGGCCCGGCGCTCTATTCACTGTGCCACCTAGCCGCCCCAAAAAGGAACAAGTATTAAGGCATAAGATACAAAAAGTTTTTTTTTTTGAAGTATTACATAATTTACATTTAAAGCAATACTAGTACCTTCCCTCCACCCTCCTTCCCATCTGGATCTTTGTTACATTGCTCCTTTGACAGCCTTCACAGAGGCTTGTAGCTGTAACAATGCATTATACGGTATTTGGGATGACTACTGAAAGCTGCAAAATAAATCCTCAAAAAGTAATGACATTTAAATATAATAATTAAAAGACACAAAAAGCAATATAAGAAAGGGAAATCTCACATAAAATATCTATATATTAATTTCACAAAGAACACAAAACACTTGTATGAATTCAGTTACAAAGTTTTCCTTTAAGAAATAGAGGGGGGTGGAGTCAAGACAGCAGAGTAAAAGCAGAAACCTGTTTGAGCTCTCACTCCAACTACCTCCAATACCTGTAAAATATAACTCTAAACAAATTTTAGAGCTACAGAACCCAGTGACAGAGAGAAACAAATCTCCCACTGAAGGCAGCCTGGCAGGTTGACAGGAAGGGATTATCACACTGAGTTGGGAGCCAAGTACAGTCCTGCATGAGTTATGTGGGCTGAGCTTGAATGGTGGTCCTTGGGTGAAGCACACCAGTATGAAAGAGTTTGTGGTGGCTGTAGAGAGGGTGTCCTCTTCACAGTTCTGACAACAAATCTGACCACTGTGAAAAACCCAACAATTTGGGACATAGCTCTCTCCACTCTGGAAGCAGAGTTCTAACATGGCAAAGAGCTCAAAAGTCAAGTAATTGGTTGGCAAGATGAACAAACAGAGGAAGCACAGTAAGACTATAGAATCCTTTTTTGGGGGACAAAGAGGATCAAAATATAGAACCAGAAGAAGACAACAAAGTAAAAACCCCTGCATCAAAAACTTCCAAGAAAAGTATGAATTGGTTGCATGTCATGGAGGAACTCAAGAAGGATTTAAAAAATCAAATACGAGAAATAGAGGAAAAATTGGGAAGAGAAATGAGAATGATTCAAGAAAATCATAAAAAAATGAGTCAACTTCCTGACAATAAAATAAAACCCTAAAAATAGACTAATTCAAATGGCAAAAGAGGTCCAAAAATCCAATGAGGAGAAGAATGCCTTAAAAAGCTAAATTATCCAGATGGAAAAGGAATTTCAAAAACTCACTGAAGAGAATAATTCCTTCAATCCTAGATTGGAGCAAATGGAAGTAAATGACTTTATGAGAAATCAAGATACTATAAAATAGGTCCAAACAAAGAAAAATAGAAGGCAGTGTGAAGTATCTAACTGGAAAAACCACTGACCTGGGAAAAAGATCCAGGAGAGATCATTTAAAAATTATTGGACTACCTGAAAGCTATGATCAAAAAAAGAGCCTAGAAATCATCCTTCAAGAAATTCTCAAGGAAGTTTGCCCTGATATTCTGGAACAAGAGGGAAAAATAGAAAACGAATGAATTCACCAATTGCCTCTTGAAACATATCCCAAAAAGAAAACTCCTTGGATTATCATAACCAAATTCCAGAGTTCCCAGGTCAAGGAGAAATCATTACAAGTAGTTAGGAAGAAACACTTTGAGTACTGTGGAAACACAATCAGGATAACACAAGATCTAGCAGCTTCTAAATTAAGGGATCAAAGGGCTTAGAATATGATATTCTGGAGGTCAAAAGAGCTAGGATTAAAACCAAGAATCACCTACCCAGCAAAACTGAGTTTAATGCTTCAGGGGAAAATATGGTTATTCAATGAAATAGAGGACTTTCAAGCATTCTTGATGAAAAAACTAGAGCTGAACAGAAAATTTGACTTTCAAATACAAGAAGCAAGAGATGCATGAGAAGGTAAAAAGAAAATAAGGAGCCTATTAAAGTTGAACTATTTACATTCTTAATGTATCACATATATGTATATGTATATATTCCTAATGTGTCATATATGTATACGTACATGTATGTATACATATATGTAGTTGTATGTATGCACACATATCCGCACGGATGTACACACATACATATAGGCGTATATACATATGTGTATGCATACATATACACATATATGTATGCATACATATACACATATATGTATGCATACATATATACATATATGTATGTATCAGAGAGTGTATGTGTATACAAATATATATGTGAATGTGTGTATAGGTGTGTACATGTATACATAGACAGAGGGCACAATATGAATATGAAGGGATTATATTTTAAAAAGAAAATTAAGAGGTGAGAGAGGAATATATTGAGAGGAGAAAGGGAATGATAGAATAGGGTATATTATCTCATAAAAGAGGCAAGACAAAACTGTTACAATGGAAGGGAAGAGCAGGAAGGTGAAAGGGAATGGGTCAATTTTACTCTCATTGAATCTGGCTTAAGAGGGGAATAACATATACACTCAGCTGGGTTTCTTATCCTACAGGAAAGTGGGGGGGGGCAGCATAAGAGGGAGGATGATAGAAGGGAGGGAACATGGGGGAGAGGCTTATTAGAAGCAAACACTTTTGAAAAAGGACAAGGACAAAGTAGAAAATGGAATAAGTGGTTGGTGGGATAGGAGGGAGGGAAATATAGTTAGTCTTTTACAATATAACTACTATGGAAACGTTTTTCATAACTACACATGTACAACCTATATTGAATTGCTCGTCTTCCAAGTGGTGTTGAGCGAGGAGGGAAGAAGGGAAAGAATCTGGAAATCAGTTTCAAACAAATTTAAAAAAAAATTATAAAAAAAAAGAACAACCTAAATAAATGGAGGGATATTCAGTGCTCCTGGTTCTGCTATACCAATATGAAAAAAATGACAATACTATCAAAATTAGCTTATACTTTTAATGTAATGCCAATCATATTGCTAAGAAAAAATATACAGAGGCTGAAAAAATAATAACAAAATTCATTTGGAAAAACAAAAGTTCTAGAATATCAAGGGAAATGATAAAAGGAAATACAGATAAAGGGAGAATATCTTCCAGACCTCAAACTATATTATAAATCACCCCCATCTGTATTGATTGAAGAATAGCAAGAGAGATTAATGGAAGAGACTAAAGAAGGGATATGAAAAAAAAATTGGGAGAGAAACAGATCACATACCTCTTACAGTTATGGGTAAGAAATGTATTCTTAATCAAATAAGAGATAGAGAATTACAGATAATAAAAACAGATTAATTTTGATTACTTGCAACTGAAAAGTTTCTTTTACAGATATTAGTGTTTTAAAATTTTTTTCATTGTTTCAATAATATGAAACAAAAGTATAAAACCATTCTAAATATATTGCTCACTACTTGAAAGTGGAAGAAGGCATTGAAATTTAACTCCACAGCTCCTTTATAAGCTGGTGTCACATTGGCTTTCTATAAAATCAGAACAGCTTGAAGACTTCCTTCCTTTGAAAGAAATCACTATTTAATTTTGTTTCCCTTGTTAAGATGCTTTATAGAACTGTCAGGATGTTCAACTCAGATTTAACCAAGAGATGTAAAAGGCATGAGATGTGGGCATCCAGCAGATGGGGGATGAATGTGCCACCTCAACAAACCCTATTACTGTTCAGATATACTCCATGTCTTGTTTATGAAGAAAGATAAAACAAATCATAAAAATGGTAGGGCATTCAGTAAATTGACCATGTAATTAATTAATTAATTCAGTAATTAACCATGAGAAAAAAAAATCAATCTGTGAAGTACCAAACTTACAGCAGACTGGTTAAATGCAGAACCACAGTTCTGCAAGAATTCTCCCAACTTCTAAACTGACTTCACTTCTTCAAAGGCAACCTGCAATAAATAACAAAAAAGCAACCCTCCCAGCCACTCCCCCTGCCTTGCAAATGCTCCACAGTGCATTTCATAAAGATCCAGAGTGTCAAAGCTAACCTTGGAGATAACCGAGTCCAACCCCAGCATGACCTTGAATGAATAATTTCATGAAATCTAAAGCAGACCATATTTTAGACTTATAAATGAAATGTGTGCTTATTATTGCCTTCAGTTTAACTCTAAGAGTGTCTTTTGTTTGAAAAGCATTTACTCCCAATTAAAAATTTTGGATCTCTTGAAATGTTTCAAGACCCTTTGGAAAGCTGAGCCCCAGGATCAAGGGTAGACAGGCTAGACTTTAGTTTTGGTGGGTTCATCTCGATTTCTTCCCTTGACATCCCATTTGTAAACCCAAGCCATATTGACTTCTGTGGTGGTAGACTTATCCTGAAGGGAGTCCAGGTCTTCTTCAAGAGATTTCAGATTGCTGGTAGTAGTGCAGTAGATCTTCTCCAAGAGGGCCTGAGCTTCATCAATGTCATATTCAAGCATCATGTTGGCCCCCAACTGCAGGCAGACTTTATCCATAAGAAGAACTGAAGCTTTGCAGTAAAGGTTATTGGCTAGTAAGAATCTAGTCTCCAGGGGCTTTGTGGTCTCTTTTTTCTTCTGCATATATTTTAAAATGTGTAATGTCTGCTTGATTTCAGGAATCTAACTTTTTAGCCTTCTTTTCTTCTGAGAAAAGTTAAGCTCCATAAACTTATACTTCTTATACTGATCATCCAATTTCTTGGGTACAATATCTACAGACTTATACCTAGGTTGTTTCATAAAAGCATCTACATCACAAACACCACCTTGGGGATACCCAGGTGTCTGCAGTGCCCGTAGACATTAGTGTTTTTAAGCCCCGAAGGGAAGTGGTCAAATGTGAAAAAAAAAATCTTTGTATCAAATTTGTTTGATAAGGGTTTGGTATAAGATATACTCAGGTACATACATATGTGTGTATCTATATATGTGTGTGTAGATGTTGAGATATTAGCAGTTGACACTGATGTCTCATCTATGTTTTGTTGTAGTGCCCTATCATTTTGGCAGAAGCCTTGTGTGTATTTTGTATAATATACCTTTCTAATGCTTGTTGAAGATTTTTAGTATTTTATTTACCAACTCTGGTTCCTTTACAAAATAAGCATCTGAGAAAATTAAATACACACATATGCATATATGTCTTGTTATATATGTATTATATAAACTTGTTAAAGCCATTCTCCAATGGATAATCATCAAAAGACTATCACAATAAGTTCTTTTTAAAATAGCAAAGTATTTATAACTATGTGAAAAATTATCTAAATCGTTAAGAATAAGAAAAACACAACTTAAAATAACTGACACTTCCTCACTCCCTGTAAATTGGCAAAAATGACAAAAATGGCAACAGTCAATATTGCAGTGGTTGTACAAAGACAGGCACACTAATACGTTGTGAAATGGAACAATTATTTTGGAAAACAATTTGGAATTATTCAACTAAGGGATTAAAACCTCCATAGTCTTTAAATTGGAGATTCCATTACTGGGATCAAACTTCAAGGAATGCATCAATAAAGAAAAAAGTCCCTATAATACTCTGAAATATTTATAGTAGCACTTTTTTGTGACAACTAAGAATTGGAAATTAAGTAGATGCTCATTACTTGGGGAAGGGCGAAACAAATTTTGGTATATGACTGCAATAGAATACTATTGTGCTATATGAAATGCTGTGTATGATGAATACAGAGAAGCATGGAAAGATCTCTATGAACTTATGCAAAGTGAAGTAAGCAGAGGCCCAAAAAACAAATAACAGCACACACAGTAGTTACAATGTAAATGGAAAGAGCAATATAAAAAAAATCAACAGAAAATTAAGCAAAAATATAAGCATCAAGTAGATTCAAGTGAAGAGATATGAGAAAACAGTTCCAACCTACTCTTTGGGCGAGGCTTGAAGTCCTCAGGTGACACACATTGCACAGTTTTTGGAATTTTTAAAATGTGTGGGTCCATTGGGTTGACTTTTTTTCCTATACAAAAGTATTTATTATATGGAATAGCTTTCTGGGAGAAGGAGGGATATATAGGATGTAAGATCTGGTAATATAAGGAGCAGAAAATGTCAATAAAAACTTGTAAAATGTTTTCCTGTAGACCTAAAGGGAAATTGTGTGTCATGTTAGCACTATTATTATAGAAGTGGTGAGTACCATAGCTATGGAGCCAGGATTTTGCTCAGTTAGGTTTAAGGCTGGAGGAAGCAGTGAAGGGGGCTATAGCTTGGCTACTTTGTGTTGTACCACTGTGTCATCATGCACCAATCTAGGGAAAGAACTGGAGCTTATAAGAAGGAAGAAAGACTCAACTACTGGTTGCTGGCAGAGTATTCAGAGTGACTGATGTTGAGTTTTGGTGGTGTAGATTGTTCTCAGAACAAAAGAGATACCCAGGTAAGTCTCTGTAGTGTTGGTAAACACCAGTGTCTTATGTTTTCTAAGGGGGGGATTTTCCTTGTAGTAAGTATTATTCTATGTTTCTGTTCTGGCCTGTTGACAAGGGGAAAGGAAGACTAGGGAGATACCATAGGTCTAAATGCCCCTTCCAAGGGCACAGCATATCCACTGACAAGATTTGATATTGTTATAAGGTGGTCAATTTTACTTTAACCACTGACTGATGAGAGGACCTTTTAAAAATAGACGTGGTTGTATAGCGTGTCCCAAAAGTCTAATCGCAGTTTTACATTATTAAATCTTTTTGTTTAGAAAAAGTTATTTAAGCTTTAATATTTGAAACTGAATTGAAACTTTTGAGACATTCTATACTTTTGCTATGGAGGGGTCCCCTGCCTTACCATACTCTGTCCCAATACCCCAAAACTGTATTTGAGAAACCAGGTATAAGATCCTCCACCAATATGCTTCACAAGGGCTCATTTTCTGCACCTGAAAAATTAGGGTATTGAACTAACTGCCTCTGAGGTTCCTGTAGATCTTTCAAGAATGCAGTTAAAATATGCTCCACCTCTCCCAAATAATAATGCCCTTCCTCCCTCCTTTCCTTTACTTCCTTTCTTGTATTTATAATACATATGCTTTTATTGTTACATGTTGTCTTCTCCAATAGAATATAACATCACGAGAATAACAATTATTACCTAGCACCTTGCATATTACTTTACAATTTGCAAAGCAATATATAAGTTATATCATTTAATCTGACTAGGAACTGTTTCAATTTGCTCTCTGTATCCCACACAGAATAATAACAGGAGCATAGTAGGTGTTTGAAAATGTTTCTTGATGGATAGCTATGATATTATGACTCTATTAACAGGTGCACTGCCTTTCTCTGGATGTATTATGGAAAGCCCACAGCTAGTCCCTTCTGTCATGATCTGAAAACCAATTCCAGGTTGAAGTTCCACTGTGTTATCTTAAAATTGAGCAGCAAACTTTTAAATAGGGGTTCCCACATTTTGTCTTCCAATCAATGCCTTGACATTACAGTGCTTATTAGAAGTCTCTGCAGCACCTGCGGCCTCTCGCCCAGATTCTGCTCTTCACCTGCCTCCTGTCTTTCTTCTATTCACTTCCTGTCTTTCTATGGCAGCTGGATGTCATGGTGTCTAACTGAGGCACCTGCAAAATTCAGAACATAAATTAGACTCACAAGTTTTTAATGAATTTTGACTTAAGCATTTAACCTATCTTTGAATTTTACAACACTTCCCCATTAAAAAGGGGAAGGGGGGATACAAACAGTTGAAAAATGATTGCTAGTTATTGAGCCACATGTGGTCGCATGTGTAAAGATTTTATTTTCTTCTGAACCTACTACCACTTATAAAGCTCATCCATCACCCATAATGAGGGCTGTCAGGAATATTTAGCTGAGAAATAGCTGCTTGATATGCTAATAGTGGTCCCTTAGTGAATTCATTTGGTTCAGCTATGTGACATTAATGGTTTTCATAATCTAATGAATGATGTGTGTAATAGATGCATTGCCACAGGGAAAGATTGTATAAAGTGCTGCACTTCTATGCACTTATTTGTATTTATTTAGTAAAATGTGTTTATTTATCCAAATACACCTTGAACTTTCTGGATTCACCTTCCAAAGTATCATTTGGAGTTATGGATTCTAATCAACTACCAGTTTACTTCCTTTAAAACATGCCTTAATGGCGCAACTGCTCAGAGTTTTCACCCAGGCTGGTTAACAAAAGTGTGGATCAGCTATGCCTGTGAATACTTATACTCGCAAAAGTGGAAGACACTTCTAAAGCTTTCACATCCTTTGATTTACAGGTAAACATCAGTGGTAGCTCTGGGTTGATGAGTCGAATCAATAATGATTCGACTCATCAAATGGAGAGAACTCTGTTCTTGTTATACAGCGCTCACTATTTTGCAAATCTAAGTGTATTATAAATTTGAATTAATTTCCTTCTCTGGATGGCTTTAAAAAGAGGATAGATGCTCATTTGTCTTGAGTGTGAACAGAAAGTGGAAGACTAAATGACCTCTCAGGGTCCCATTTGTTCCTCTATTTCTATAACAATAAAAAGACATTGCCCAAATCAATAGCTGTAACAGGATTTTGGTGTGTGCATATCAATCTATACTTATATATTGAAATGTCTTTTGGATAAGAATATACTCTAAATATATGTCTTTAACAATAGTAAAAACTAGATGATATGTATTTGTCTATTGCCACTTATATGTGGAATACACATAGTATATACCATTTTTGGTCTGTTAGGGTCATTTACATATATTTTGTATGTTTCAAATTATAGTTTTAGTCCTAGATTGAGATTCATAAAATCATCTATTTCTTCATGACCATTAATTGTCCAAACCTTACAGTACCTATAACCTTTGACTTAAGGGTGAGGATAGATACTTGAAGGGTTGCCACAGGAGCACTTAAATATGGATGGAAGTGGTAAGGTAAATAGAGCACCCAGGCCTGTAGTCAAAAAGACTTGAGTTCAAATATCATCTCATATGCTTATTAGCTGTGTGACCCAGGTCAAGTCACAAACCTCTGTTTGATTTAGTTTTCTCATTTTTAAAATAGGGGTAATGGTAGCAGCTGCCTCACAGTGTTGTTGTGAAAATCAAATGAAATAATATTTGTAAAGCACTAAGTTCAGTACCTGGCACATAGGAAGCACTATATAAATATTCACTTTTGTTATTGTTAAGTAGAAGTAGGATTACATTTGTTAAGTCGAAGTAGGATTACATTTATTCTGTTTTGCTCCAGAGGGTAAAACCAGGGGAAAATAGGGTTAAAGTACCAAAGAGGAACATTTAGGGTTGTGCAATGAATAATTTCCTAACATTTAGAGTTCTTCCAAAATGGAATAATGCAATTATATATGTGTATGTATTTATGAGGGAAAGCTAGATGGTTCAGTGGTTTGAGCCCTAGACTTGAAATTAGGAAGAATTGAGTTCAAATCCAGCCTCAGACACTTACTAGCTATGTGACTTTCGACAAATCACTTGATCTCTGTTTGCCTTCATTTATTGGAGAAGGAAATGGCAAATTACTCTAGAATTTTTGCCAAGAAAACCCCATGAAGAGTATGATCCACAGGATCAAGAAGAGTTGGACATGAATGAATAACTGAACAACAGCATATATTTATGAGTAATGGATGTAGTGGGTTCATGTAAGTAGAGTTGTTCGTGCAAAGACTGGATGACCCATATGGCTGGTACATTATAGAAAGTACTCAGATTCACATGTGGATTGGCCTAGTTCACCTGAGGTCCCATATAACTCTAAGAGTCTGTGATTTTATGATAATGAATGTATTACACCAAAGAGGGGACGGGGGAAATACAAAGTTAAGAAAAGGCACAGGCCTTGCCCTCCAGGAATTTGTACACTAGAGAGAATAATTCATCTTTTTGGGCAAGAAGAAGAAAACTAGCTTTGGAGTTAGAGGATCTTGGTGTAGGGGTATGCTGGTAAATGTTTAACAATCATCTCTAAGGAAAAAAAAAGAAAGAAATAGAGGCAGGACATACTTTTAAGCTTAATCTACACACACTTTCTTAAGTTTAGACAATCAGCAAAACAAAAAACCATGTTCTGGTTTGTGTTTGCCTATGTCTGAAGTATAATTCCTTACATCAAAATGTAATATTTGGCTTTTTCAAGCTGACTCCAGTATACTCCTACCCAGGTTTATATCATTCCTCTTCCCTTTATTACTTGCATATTGTCTTCCCAATTAGATAGTGATCTCGAGGGTGGGAGACTATCTTTTCCCTTTCTTTTTATCCATAGTGCTTAGTACTGTAAGCAAATTCAGCACCTTATAAATGCTTATTGATTGGTTACCAATGTGACCCTATGCAAATCACAACCTCCCTGATCATTAGTTTTGTTATCTGTAAAATAAGGGGTTCTGGGTAGCTAGGTGGTTCGGTAGAGAGAATACTGGTCCTAGAGTCAGGAGGACCTGAGTTTATATCCCCTCTGACACTCGTTGTATAATCCTGAGCAAGTCACTTAACTCTGATTGCCTCCAAAAAAAAAATACAATTTAAAAAGGAAATTAGAGTAGTTGGCTCCTGTGGTACCTTCCAGCTATAGATCTTTTGATCTATGACTTAAATATACAACTATAACACAAGATACTATATAATAAATGCTTTAAACCATTATTAAAAAGTGCTGTGTAAAGTCTGAGGGGAAGATTTCTTATCAGTCAGGAGGATCAGGGAAGGCTTCATAGAGAATGTAATATTTGAATGGAGCTTTAAAGGATGTTTCCCAGGGAACAATTAACTTATCCCAAACTATGATGTTGGTTTGAACCTGTGTCTCCATCCTAATTTGTTGATCAGTAGGAAGGCAGCCTGGGGGAATAGTACAGGTTTGAATGCCCCTTCCTTGGGAAACTCAAATTCTGTGCTAGTGTTTGATGACTTAAAATTTTAGAGAATGAAAGGATAAAGGATAGTAATAAGGATAGGGATTGGACCTGCGATTTCTTTGGTACAGAGCACTACCAGATGAAGAAACATCCTTTACCAATGTAGGCTATTGATTTCTCTGCAACTTAGAGAGATGCTTCTAGTGTTAAGATTTAAGTGACTTGCCCAGGTCACTCATCTGTCAGTATCTGTTAGAGGTGAGATCTGATTCAAGTTGTCCTAGTTTCAAGGGTAGCTAGGTGGCCTAGGAATTAAAAACTGAGTTCCTATCTGATCTAAGACAGTTATTAGCTGTACGACCCTGGGCCAGTCATTTAACCTTTTTTGCTTTAGTTTTCTTGACTATAAAATCAGTGTGATGGTAGCAACTTGCCCCCAGAGCTGTCGTGAGGATTGATGGAATAATATTTATGTAATGTTTAGTAACATGTTTGACACATAGTAGGTAATTAATAAATGCTTGTTTCCTTCTTTTCTCTGTACTTTAAAAATATATTTAATTTAATCATCACAGCATTTTAAATCATGGCCCAAACAGATTGTTTCTTCAGTTGTTGCTACAGCATTGGCAAAATCTGTGGGGTTTTTTTTTTGGCCTGGTATATTATTCTTTATATAGTTTTAAACATGAGAACCACAGAAAACTTTCAAGAAAATATAAAAACAAACTGGATGGGCTCACTTTGGTCTGATTATAGAGTTCAATGGAAAAGGGAAAAATCAAAGCCTTATTTAATCCAAGAAGATTTTCATCATAAACATAAATTTATAAAGGTATTGGTATAGATTAATGAGCAAGTCTCCTCTCCTAATTTTTCATGAAATGTTTTAGTTTGTGACACAACTTAAGATGTGCCTACTCCAGGAAGTTTTCTCTAACAAATTCCACTTCATGCTGGTCCCTCTATTGCTCCTTGTTCTCTTAATACATATTATAAGGTAACATTCTATGTTGGAACACTATACTGCAGATTCTACCTATTTCATGTATTTGTCAATAATCATTAGTCAATGAACATTTATCAAGCATTTATTTTGTGCAAGGTACTGTGCTAAGTATTGAGGATATAAATAAGAAAACAAAAGACTGTTTCTGCCCTCAAGAAGCTTACAATCTAATGGGGAAAGAAAATACAGAAAAGTAGACATCTGGGTGTCCTCAGCAGCACAAGCATGATGTGCCTAGAGTCAAAACCAAGCAAAGCTGCTGATGGAAAAATGAATGGAAATGGAAATGGAAATGGAAACTTCTAAGATCTCTTTAAAGAAAGGCTTTGGAGGAGTTTATTGTTCTGCTCTCCAGTTCTTCAATCATGTGCTTTCTCTATCTAACGAGAAAGACCTCATTTCCTAGCTAGGTCAATGCTAGGCATACATTGAGCTATAGAGTTCATTTTGGATCATAGGATTTAGAGCTGGAAGGTGTTTCAGAGATCTTATCCTTAAGTTTAGACAGTCAGCAAAACAAAACACCAAGTTTTGGTTTGTGTTTCTTCATTTAGCAAATGAAGTCTGTGAGGCCCAGAATGTTAACATGACTTTCCCAAATACCACACTTAGAAAATAAGACTGCTTTTTTGGTTCAAATTCTTTAATCATTCCACTTTTTCATGCTATACTACTTCCAGGCTCCAGGAGATTGTCAGAATAAGTAGGCTACTCTGGCTCAGGATCTCAAGGGAGAAGAACACAGCTTTATACACATGCATATGCTATCCCATTTTATATATCACCCAAGCCTTGGACATAATAAATGAAGTAGTACATTTGGTAGCTCCAGAAAACCAACCCTGATTATACCTGCTGGCTTGGAATAATGAGCAGAAACTGGACTGGTGGAGGTGGGAGAAGGGCCTCCAGGTAAGGAAACAGCATGGAAAGGGTTGGAAGTTGAAATATAGGGGTGTTTTCAGCAATGAGTAGGTAGTCTAGTTTGACTGGAATGTAGAATACATCATAGGCTACAGTGGAAGATAACCCAGGAAAGTTAGATTGAAGCCAGGCTAAGGAGTTTGGGGTCAAGTGTAACATTACATTTTTAATTAAAATTGCATTTTATTAGTAGATGAGATTCTATTTCATTTATTTTTTTAATTCAAATTTCTGTTTAAGGTAACTAGACTTAATTTATAAAATAATGATTCTTAGTCACTATTAATTGCTTTTCTAAGATCAAAATGTATCAAGTTTAGTGCATTTACTCCATTTACTAATTGTGTAATTCAATTGAAAAAAAATAGATAAACTTGCCCAGTGGTTTCTTTTTTTAATAAATGCATAATGAGTAATACTCATATTTCTATTTATGCTTTCTGTATTCATTATTTTTTGGTTAGTATTTGATTCATGATGTTACTAGAAATAGAAATTGGCTCTCAGGAAGCCTAGGTAAAGTTTATAGTATATTTACTATTCCTTACTCATAGGTAGGTCTTCATTTTGATTCAGGTCTCCAAAAATAATGGCTTATTATCCAGGAAGTCACATTGACTCAGCAACAACCACAACAACACAAAACAACAACAAAAAATAACAGTCCAGAGTAAAAGATATATTAATTGGATGTCCATTAAATAAATCTGCATCTCTGGTATATTCTCACATAGTTTTTATCAGTTCTCTTATATTCATACCTAATTCACACAACATGAAAAAATTCTCAGCTGTTCAGTCAGCTTGGATTCACTGTTGATTTTTGTCTTACATGTTTATTCCTATCACTCTTTCTTATTCCTACATGTCAAGAGAGCATAAAAGAAAACTACTGTGACATAGCAATGCAATAGAGTATTGTTTTCTGTAAAAACA
>WOXC01006253.1:727500-740000 GCA_011680675.1 Gymnobelideus leadbeateri
ATACAGACTGTACTCATGGAGTTTACATTCCACTGAAATAAAGGGGAGTAGCTGGGCTGTAGACTGACAGTTCCTTCAAATAGTTACTCTTTGTCCTACACTTTCAGGGCAGTTAATCGAGATTGGGTTCACAACCTGGTTTACTTTGTAAAATACAAAAGTTATGAAACTATGTTTTTTAAAAAAAGTAGGCACACAAAACTAATTTTCTGCAGATATTAGGGAATAAGTAATGAATGTTTCCCTCATTTCATTTATCCAGAAAGATTAACCCAATATGCTTCAGATTAGAAATACTTGTCATCATTCCTTTATGATGATTCAATACACAAAAAAACTAATAATGTACATGCTTTTAAGTTAAAAAAAGTGATGGTTGACCAAATATTCTCTAGTCTAGTTCACCTCTGTGGGAACCTACTGCCTCACAGGAAAATGGCAACCAAATGGTAATCAATATAGGGCCATGACAGTTTAAACTCCAATGCCCTTGTCTTAAACACACTTTGTATTTTACTAGTTCTCATTCCATACAGTTCCCTGCATGTTATCCTCTATAGAATGTTCCTTCCTTACCAACCCAAAATTTAGTTGAGCTAAGCCAACAGACTTCAAGGGACTGTTAAGTGCCAGACTGAATCATAATGGATAAGCAAACACAGTGAATCCTAAAAATAAATAATGCAAATCTTCACATATAATCAGAGGCCATTCATAAGCAAAAGGGATACATCAATTAAATAGTAAAACATTTATCTTTAAAATTTTTCTTGAGATAAATAGGTACAAAATTCAAAGCAATTTTGAATTTTCTTCCTTTTTTGGAGAGGGGGAATGTTTTTATTTCTGTCAATTCTTATACAGATTATGTTTCCAATGTAATCATTCAAGAAATTAATTCCTAAGGCCAATCTGAAGAAATGTCTTAAATGATTCTAATTCAGTCAGAGCCAATGTTACTTGAGTATTCTGTCTACCATTAAGCAAGCAGTTGGTGGAGAAGGAGGGACTCTGGATTTATGATACAAACTGGAGTTATGGATTGCTGTGTGGCTGTGTGCCCCATCTGTCAAACTGGGGTGTCTGAGCAGAGAGAAAGCAAGAAATTCCCACAAATCACCAAATGCAGGGCAGTCCAGTTTCCTCATTACTTTAAAGGTATGATTCTGTGCGAATGAAAAAAATGTACAGTTAGCATTCTGGGGTATTGAATAGCTTCTAAAAGCATTTGGAAAATATGTACAAGGATGGAAAGGTCACAGGCATAAAAGAGGGCGCGCACAAGGTGAAAGCCTAATGAAACATTATGCGGTATCTTTTTGGTACTCAGAATAGCTCCAAGGTTAAGAGAGTCCGAGTCAGTCTTCGGCAGATCCATTTCCTCTCTCCAGGCTTCTCATGTTAACCCAGTGATTTAGTACTTCGCATTAAGAGCAATTCACCTGCCTCTGGTGTCCCTGTGGCCCATCCCTCTAGGGAGCGAGGTAGAGAATAAAAAGTTCCACATATGGTAAAGTCAAGCTGCTTGGAGCCCGCTGAGTGTCTGCTGTGGGGATAGCGGCTCCTGAAAGCCCCAGCTGGTACTTGGAAGAGATTCTGCATTACTACACCTCAGTGCCTGCTTGGTTCCCTTCGGAAACTGTTGGCTCCACATACGACAGCCATTTTAGATCTCTTCAACCCTTTTCTCCCGGTTCTGTATCCAACTGAACAGTTGGTCCTCCACTGCTGGATAATCAAATTCTTCCATCTGGTCCTATCCCTGTGGAACTAGAAAGGTGTAGTGTGCACCCGGTCCCAAACACATACCAGGAGAGGCACTGCCTTCCTAACAAAAAGCAGTCAACAATAGAGAAGAGCAAAACATCTACTTTAAATCGGGAGGGGGCAGGATTTAAAAGCCATAAAATCCCCTCCCAAAATAAAAGACAAACAAAATCAGCTCAAGTCACTAAACTACATGTGTCACTGTTCAATACAATGATAAAAATATCAGAAACCCCTGAGAAGTACAATATCAATTACTGGAGAGATCCTGCAGCCATGTGCACGTGCCCTTGAAAACTGGGCTTTTATTATTCTCTGCCTGCGGCCACACCACACACCACCCCAACCAACACCAGGTATAGGAACAAAAAGAAGAAGAATAATTTGGTCAACATTTCTTGTATTCACCTAAGTCTTAAAATGGCTACAATTCAGTGAAGATAGGGAAGATTTTTGGAGTCCATACTTAGGTCATGTTAGTGTGGGATGTTCTAGTGAGATAATGTAAATTAAAAAAAATTTTTCTGGGGTTTTAATTTTTTTGTTTTTTACTCAGATTTGAGGGTCAGGATGAAGATTTTGCAACAGAGAATTTCCATAAATATTTTCTTTCTAAAATGTCTCATGGCTGTAGCTCTTATTCCATGAATAGATTATGTATTTGGTTTATTTGGGGGATGATTTGGATTCCCTTCAGGGTCCAAAAGGTTGGGTTGCACAAAGGAGGGCCTCAAGGTTCTCAACTTTCTGTGCAGCAGAGAACCTGAGAGTGAAGCAGGTCAATATTGGTAAGAAGAGCTAGCTAACTAATTAGTTCACATTTTATATAGTTTTCATATATATGAATTATATATGTATATATAGTATACATTTATGTGTATGTATACATATATCTTTGAGTGTAGGGATTGTTTTGTTTTTTGTATTTGGATCTTAAGTGTCTAGCAGAATACTGGCTCAAAATAGTTTATAGAATGGACTTAAAAGATTGTTGATTTTAATATATATTATACATTTATATATGTGTACATAAACATATTATGTGTATTCATAGTATTTCAAAGTCTCAATTCAGTTTTAGATTATTACATGTATATGTATATATATATATACATATATATATATATATATATACCAACAAACATTCATTGCATAGATATGTATCAAAAACACTTATTAAACATCTACTATATCCCAAGCATTCTGTTAAATTCTAGGGATACAGAACAAAAGCAAAAACACTCTGCCTTTACATTCTAATCAAATATATATGAGATGGAAGGAGTCAACTTTCTAATGGAATATATACATATATTCATATAAAAGTAATATACATTTCTATTCTTTGGGGAGACATCTATTCTTAGGCGAATAGACATATGTGTACACATACATTTTATATAAATAGTATATATTCCTGATGAAGCATGATGCAGTGGGAAGTTTTGGGTTTAGATTCCAAGAAGTTGGGGTCCAATCATAACTCTACTACTATCTATATATGTGACCTTAGGCAAATACTATAACTTCTCTGTTTCTTGGTTCCTCATCTATAAAATGAGTTGTTTGGACTAAATGACCCCTGAGCTCTCTTCCAGCTAAAAATCTATAATCTTACACTTTTACAAAGGTCTTTGCATGTTACATTTCATTTGACATTCATGTCAACGGTATAATTATTGGGACCTATATCTATTTGTCACACAAGAAAAATGGTTCTTGGAAAGATACAGTACATTGCTTAAAGTCACACAATAATCTAAATTCAGATCTATTGACTCCTCAGCCTAGAGTTCTTCCTACCAAATCACACTGCCTCAATTGGATACTCACCAGACTAAGTTATTGCCTTATTCTTACTAATCATCATTCTTTCTATTTTTTCTAGTGCTTTTCACATATTAAAATTATTATGAGGTGTTTAGGTGGTAGTGTATAGAGGGCTGGAATATGGGACATGTGAGAGCAAATCTAGCTTCAGACACAGTAGCTGTGTGGCCCTGGGCAAATCACTTCCCTTCTGCCTTTCTTTGTTTCCTCATCTCTAAAATGTGGGATAATAATGGCACCTACTTTACAGGACTGGTGAGAGAATCAGATGAGATGATAACATGTAAAGTGCTTTGCAGACCTTAAAGTGTTATAGAAATATTAGTTGTTGTTGTTGTTGGTTGTAGTGCTTTAGTTCATTTGTTTCCTGGGTTGCAGTATCTGCCATGGAATACTATAGTCCTTTAAGAATTGAAAATGGGTATCACTCAGAGGAGAGTAGAGAGGCACATGGGGATTATGAGCAACCTGAAAAAACATTTTGAACAAAAAGTTATGAGGAAGACTTGAAGAAAAAGATATCAAAGAAATGAATCAATAATGTAAAAGAGGATGGAAACTTAATATGGTGAGAGGGAAGGACAACTCGTGGATAGTCCAGATATTCTACTGGCATTCTCAAAATGTTGAAAAAAAGTGAGGAGGGCCTCTCACATGTGGAGTGGGTACCTTCTGACAAAAACATTTGTGAGGATGTGGACAAGAGCCACAATGGATGAAAGGTTTGCAAACTGTAATTGGAGGGAGAATCTACATCTATGAGGTCACAAGTCCATTTGTGTAATTTGAGCATCTCATTTGACCAACACAGCAAACCGTGTGATAGAGAGAGTTCTATTTTGCTAAAGGTCTTAGTCAGTAAGGACTGTGTCTAGCACTAAATCCTCCACCTTTTTAGAAGTCCACGATTCCAATGACTTGTTAGAACACTAGTCCTTACTGTGTCTCCTTTGCTATGTATCTCACTCTTATTTTTATTTTTTGCTTTTTTGGAGGGCAATTGGGGTTAAGTAACTTGCCCAAGGTCACACGGCTAGGTTTTTGTTTGTGTGTGTTAAGTGTCTGAGGCCGGATCCGAACTTAGGTCTTTCTGACTCCAGGGCTGGTGCTCTACTCACTGTGCCATCTAGCCACCCCAATATGTATCTCACTCTTGATGGATTAAATCAGTTTAGTCCAGACTTGTGATTTAATCTGTTGAGCAGCTAAATGGTGGTACTATGTATAGAACATTGACTTCAGGAAGACCTGAGTTCAAATCCTGTATATCAAACACTAACTGGTTACGTGATCCTGGGCAAGTCAGTTCATAGTTTTACATCTTACCTTCCTTGCCTATAAAACAAAGGTCATGATAGTACCTATCCCATACCAAGAGTGTTAACGTAAGCAAAGTACTCTATAAATCTAAAAGCAAGATGTGTGTGTGTGCTGTTATTATTATTAATCTCCTAAGAAAACTCTCTACCAATAGGGACAGTCTTAGAATATTTCTTTTGTAGTAGTATATCAACAGATTAAGCAACTTGCCTACGGTCAAATGGCATATGTGTGTCAGAGGCAAATCTTCCAACCAACACTGTCTTGACTCTGAGGATGGCCCTATTATCAGCCATGTCCCTATATTTTTCCAACAACAAAATATGACTAGAATTAAATTATGATTACCAGCGTCCTCATCTCCTGTAATTGCCCCTACCCAAAGTCATATGCTCACATTAAACTATAAGACAAAGCAAGTACAGATCTCTTGAAAAGTGAAAATTTTCCCTCATTATCTAAAAGTGATGAAAATGATGAAAAGGTGATTTCCCTGACTCTAAAGCAGATGAGCAGTTCTAAAAATGTGCCACTGAGCCAAATATGACTCAGAATCACCTAACATCTCTATAAACTTCCCTGTTTTCCTTCAGTAGGCATGATAGTATTCCACCAACTGGTCTGATTACAATCATGCAATCATTTGGCAATCTATTAGAGCAATTACTAGGGAAATTGAACATGTGTCACAACCCAACTAGTTGAATTGCATTAATGATTCCAAGAAAACTAAGTTTGGCATGAAAGTCCCAACTTCACAAAAAATGTTAAGAGATATATTTTTAAAACTGTACAAATTTTAAAATCAATGTTATTTCCCTTAGAGCTTTAGCAAAAGTTCAGTGGAAGAGGATTTCATTGAAAAGTACCATATCTTTGCTATGAAAAGCAGGAAAACAGAGCTGTCTTTAAAAGCAAAAAAAAAAAAAATGGAACCCCAATCCCCACATGTCACTTAATCACAACAATCAAAGGTGGCATTCAATGCTCTATTCACAAAATACTATCTTTCTTGTTCATTCTATCCTCACAATGATTAGAAAGCATCCACTAACCTGAAATGCTAGAACTAATGATCAGATTTAATATGACCTCATAAATAATTTAATAATAGACCTAGAGGATCTCATTCCTTATTCTGATTGGTGGGAAATCAATTGCATGGTGCCTGGAAATGACTGACTTTCCATTACATTTTTTTTTCCTAATTGCAGTCAAACACAATGTCTCCCTTTAATGGTGCCAGGCTGCAGAGAAGAAAGTAATTTTTAATAAAAAAATTTTGCTGCTATGAATGCTTAATTACATTTGAATGACAATCATCTTTTATATCCTCTAAATCAGTTCTTATCTCAGCAAATAATAAGTTTGTTGGGACAAACTATCTCTGCTTTCAAATTACAAAGCTTAACACACCAGTTGTTAACTACCCATAATGACACTTGGTGGATTAATACTCAAGTGACATTCAATTTTTGCATCTTTTCCCATATTAAATAGCATTCCCTTAATGTATTTTACAATCCTGTCCTTTTTCAAA
Organism: Gymnobelideus leadbeateri; assembly: GCA_011680675.1. NCBI lineage: Eukaryota > Metazoa > Chordata > Mammalia > Diprotodontia > Petauridae > Gymnobelideus > Gymnobelideus leadbeateri. The sequence goes on from WOXC01006253.1 coordinate 733,958, forward strand.
AGAATAGAAAATTGGTTTTGATGGCCATTCATCGTATAATGGTAATATTGGCCCTACAATTCAGAAAACCACAGGCAGAATTCTCCCTTGGAGTTTCAATGAATTAATTTCTCAATATACATCTACTTTGAGGTTATGTTTCTGCATTTGTATATACAATTTAATTTGCTTGTATTGTCTCTAAGTACTTCCATCAGTTACTTCTAGAATGGCACAATCTGACTCCAGAACAAGAAAAGATAGGACAAAAAAGCAGGTAGAAATGCACATGGCTAAATTAAACAAGAAGGCTCTTGTGTCTTGTGACATGTATAACAAAAGCAATCTTTGGTTTAAGTAAATAGGTGAAGGAAATATAATTCATGATAGAATTCTGAGGTTCACAAATCATTCAAAACATTGCACTTTCATTTTCGGAAAAATATCAGTCTGAAAGAGTAAACTGGGTACTAAACGGTGTGTGTGTGTGTGTGTGTGTGTGTGTGTGTGTGTGTGTGTGTGTATGCTTGTGTTCCTTTGCTCACCTCATACAAAATCAACATTAGGAGCCATTATGATATTGAAGACATACTCAATAGTAGTTAAACTGCTTTGAGTGAATTCCCTATTGTATAAAAAGTATGCCAGTGTTTGACTGCCAAAATCAATTAGTCATATTCATTATGCCTCTATTTATTAATGTTGTACACTTTATAATGCATTTGCTGTTGGAACAAAAGAAAGTTATGAAATATCAAATAAGTGTTATGATTACAGTCATAGCAGAAGAAGTAATGATCTTTAGTCACTAATTGGTTACAAAGCCACTGTAAAGATTACATTAGTGGTGACAGATTTATGATCTTTTCTAAGATATAAACCTTTCTAGTTCAGATTTTGCAATAGAAAAAGTATGTGATTGGTTACAGGTTATTGCTTCCAACAGTTATATTCATAAGAGAATATTGTGCTTCTGTCTCCTGTAATCCAAATATACAATGTAATCTTAACAGATGCAATTTTAATCTGTATTGCACTGTTATAATAAAATGGGGCACCATAAGGCTCTTTACTGATATGGGGTTCAGAGTTAATTCAATGATGCTAAGAATGACTGACTGGTATTAAAAATCAGCAAATAATTAAGCCTAACACTAAAATGAATGAAGAACAATGTTGGCATTCCTGCAAGGCTTGATTTTGATGGAATTTACTGTCAAGCTGTCACCCCTAAACTTTCAGCATGAAGTAAAAACTATAATTTGTTTCCCAGTCTTTAAAAAATATGGTTTCTATTGTTCCTTTTTTAAGTACTTCAAAAGGGTTGAGTTGAAATTCACAGTCCTATACCTACATTCTTATGTTACAGTTTTCCATTTTGAATGATGGCTGATTAATTTTTTCTTCACTATTAAAACGAATATTGAAAGAGTTAAACATAGAAATTCTAGAAATTTTAAAGGTCGAATGAAAACTCCATAATCCATTAAGGCTCAAATTCATAACTCACAAGAACCAAACTGAAGACACATAAATCTCTTATGTCGCCTAGAATTAGCTTACCAAAATACAGTTAGTGGCTATACCCCAGGATTCCCTCCTTTTCCAAAAATGTATCCAACTCCCTGTGCTTATTTCCTCTGCTGATTTTGGCAAGACGTTCTACATCCAAGTCACTATGTTTGAAGAAACTTCACTTCAAATTACTTATATGCTGTAGTCCAGCCCTCAGCTTCAGTCATGACCTCTAGGCTTGCAAATTAGTTTCTATTTCAAATAGCTTACTGGCATCAGGGTGATTTCCTTTTAGGAATATTATCCCTTTTTATTAAATCCCCACTTAGCTTTTCTTTCCCTTGAGCTAAACTGGTTTATCAGTTTTCAAATTGTATTCTTAAAGCACATTTTGGGCACCTAAGCTTCTGGGCACCACGACGCTAGACATTATGAAAATACATTTTAAAGACAATACGATATGAGAGAGCATAGAGAGTTCTGATCTGCCAGACCAAAACTTCAAATATCACTCCTAATTGAATGTATCAGTTGGTAACCTAATGCCTACTACAAACTGATCTTCTCTAAGGTCACATTTATACTTGTGGGTCATAGGCTTATATGGACTATTTTTTCCAATAACAGGAGGTTCTGGTGTCCAGAACTCTGTACAGTCCCTATGTTTAAAACTTGGGGATATCCTGTGGGACAGCAGAATAGCAATTCTGGGGTGGTGGGTAGGGGAAAATGAGGAAAAATTGTAACTCAAAATCTGGCAGAAATGAATGATGTAAACCAGAAGTTAATAAAGAATTTGAAAAAAAAAAACTTGCCACTAATGGATGTGCACATTTTTAAGGTTATGTGACTCAAGAAGCCAATGAATGGAAACTGTACAATGCCTCTGGTTTTTGCAGGGAGAATTTAAAAACACATCTTCAGCCAACAACACTGTTTCTTTTTTTTTTTTTTTTTTTAAAGCAATTGGGGTTAAGTAACTTGCTCAAGGTTACACGGCTAGTCATTATTTATGCGTGGGTGCTCATTTTCTGAGGCCGGATCTGATCTCGGGTCATCCAAACTCCGAGGCCGGCGCTCTTACTCACTGCGCCACCTAGCCGCCCCTTTAGGGAAATTGGGGTTAAGTAACTTGCCCAAGGTTACACGGCTAGGTTTTTGTTTGTATGGATTAAGTGTCAGGTCCTTCTGATTCCAGGGCCGGCGCTCTATTCACTGCGCCACCTAGCCGCCCCAACAACACTGTTTCTTAAACAAAATGTTTTGCTTAGAAATTTCCAGATGCAACGTAATAGAAATAATAACTCTAATAGTAAGCCCTGATATAGCCTGAATCAGTCGTAGGGTAATGCTTTGGGACCTAACTTCCATTTTTAATTAAACTATGAAACTTCATAAGGCATGTTTTCTTCCAGGCCTGTCTGGAATCTATGGGTCCGTGCTAATAAACAAGATTACTATTAATAAGCTACAGGTAAATCAGGGAGAGGTGTACTTTTCATGAGTCCCTCATGAAGACTAATATACAACTGACTTTATATTATTCTCCCATATTATCTGCACTATGCATAATCCTTGCCAACCAGACATCTTTCTTTCAGCATATATGCACCTAGGCAGTCCCAAGGCTGCTTTCTCACACTTGGAGTAAACTTTCACGATTGCCTTCCCTACTATTTAGCTATCTCAATACTTCTTCAATGTCCTCCCTGTCAGTGTAAGAATCAGGTACAAAAGGGGTCAGTATATATCTGGCAGTGAATGACTTTACAGCACTAGAACTCTATAGTAGTTTGGGATAATCATGCTTAATTGCATGAGTATGAAACATCAAAGCTTGGCTGCAGGGAAAAATAAATAAAATCAATCAATTAAGCAGCTACTATGTGCTTGGTGTCGTGTATAAAAAGACAAAATTCCTTCTCCTATATTCAAGGAGCTTATAATCTATTGGGGACAACAATATCTGAATATAAAAGAAAGAGTGGATGAAACTTCAAGGAATGTTACATCACTAAAGAGAAATGAATTTATATTTACTTTTTGGAGGGCAATTGGGGTTAAGTAACTTGCCCAAGGTCACACGGCTAGGTTTTTGTTTGTGTGTGTGTTAAGTGTTGAAGGTCAGATCCGAACTCAGGTCCTTCTGACTCCAGGGCAGACACTCTACTCACTGCACCACCTAGCCACCCTGAAATGAATTTATATTTAAGAGAAATAGACATCACATATCTCTTATAAGTGGTAGAACTTTGCACTTCAGATAATCTTTTATCTCTCATGTTGCTAAACTAACCTATTTCAATAAATATCTATTCTCCAGCTACTTACTATTCTACTTGATATAATTATGGAAAGTTTATCATAGATTTGTTACTCTCACTCTATTCACCAAAAAGCATATGATCTGAAACTGAAATTATGAAGATAACTAATATCATGTTTAATCTTTATACTTATTTTTTATACTCATTCTTGAGTCTCAGAAATGACAACTTCAGCTTGACTGTTTGCTGTGAAATGCTGTATCAGTAATTTGCCAGTGTGACTAGGATATCCTATCTACATTATACCTTTCAGGAATTTCATAAATACACAGCAAGGAGAGAGCAACAATTATTTTTTTAAAGCATCATCAAATGACTTTTGGAATCAATGTACTTCTATGCCAATTTCTCTCCACAGAGAACTTTGAAACTACTGGGTGGGAGATGGGTCAGCAAATAACATTCGTGCCCGTTTACATTTCTCCACACTGGTCAGGTGGCCGTGATCAAGGATCTTTTCTCCCCAGATAATGGAAATTCATATAAAAAAAATCATTACACATCATATCATTCCATTCTGCATGAACATTAGTCTCTACTCATAAGGGGACCCAGGATTCAAGCTAGTATAAATAATGAACTACTGCTTATTTTGAGAGGGCAAATGGGGGAGTGAGAGTCGTTAAGCTTGGGGAAGCCTGCCTTTGAATTCACTAGAAAGGGATTGCTTACTCTGCTGCTAGGAGCAGCCCAGTACACAGTTAACTCAAAGTTGTCTCTCTACCTTTATGGACACACACTTACCCAAGGAAACTCACAGTTACTGTATCTACAGTAATCCTGGCAACAACAAAAAAAATCACTTTTGTTCCAACTCCAAAATTGCTGTCAAGGCTCAGGAGACTATAAACAACATCTTTCACTGCTCTGACCCCCATGCAAATTTAAATCCCCCAACCTTTCTGAGCACTGTTGGTGAGCAGCCCCATTACATCTTAATGACTGTCATTAATTTCTAAAGAGTGTTAATTTCAGATTTTTAATCACCCCTTAACTATTCAATTAAATTTCAATAAAATGTTAAGTACTTACAAGTCTTCTCATTTTTCCTAAAATACTTACCACATTAACATGACCAAGGTCCAGTAGTAAGAGAGAATGAAATTAGATGATACAGCACTTATTCTAATTCCTTTCAGTGAACTAAAAAAAATCACTATGTACAAACACATTAGTAGGAATTCAAGACAAATTTTCAAGGTGATCTAAGAAATAGGAAAGTTGGGAGGTGGAAGAGATCTTTAAGTGATACATAATTTTTCCAAAATTTGCTCAGGTTAGTACCTAGAAAATTGTTTGAGATTTTGATGAATTTTGATTTTCCAATATTCAAATGCAGAAATGTAAAAATCAAAACAAATTAGTAATTAGTAAGAGGGAGATTTATTTGGGGGGGGGGAGGTGAGTTGTTTTTTAATGTCAAGTCTTTTTCTGTCTCCACCTCTCATTTCCCCATATACAACAAATGCTCTGTCTTTCCTTCCCTACCAGCAATCCCACTGAACTCTATGGGCACCACTGGAGATAGGAGTCTCACTGAACGACAGATGTGGGTTGTCACAGGATTTAGAGCTAGAAGCAGGGGTGTGAGAGCCAGTTGAAGTGGCTGTCACAAGAGCTGATTGTTAAATTTTCTATGTGAGTATTTACATCTCAGCAATTGGCAAATGCTGCAAATCAGATCTTAATTGATTGTTTTCTTGATGCACTTAAGAAGATAGTGGATACATTGTTAATAATGCAGATTACACTAAAAGTGTATCTTCCCATACATTTATTTTTGCGGGGGAGACTATTGTTAAACATTTAACACCACATTCCTGGTTGGAAGAGACCTTGGAAATAATTTAGTCCAACTCTTTTATAATATAGACGAACAAATTGGGAGCTAGGGTGTGTGGTATTTGTTGCATCCTCTTCTCCACTACCAATGAAATATAATCTTCCTGAGGACAGGGGCCATTTCATTTTGTCTTTGTATCATGAAAACCTAACACAATCACTTTCACAGGGCAAGTATAGTATATAATACATGTCTATTGAATTATTTCAGTGACTTTCTCAACTTCATAGTCATGATCCTCTTGTTCAGTTGTATAGCTGAGTCTGACTCTCTGTGACCCCATGGACCCTAGCATGCCAATGCTGTCCATGAGCTTTTCTTGGCAAAGATACTGGAGTAGTTCCCCATTTCCTTCTTCAGTGCATTAAGGTAAACAGAG
>WOXC01006253.1:745000-833434 GCA_011680675.1 Gymnobelideus leadbeateri
TGTGACACTGTTTCCCTAACTTGTGTTTATTTGGAGGCAAAATGAGGGGATTTAACCTAGGTTTCTGAGCTTTTTTCTAACTTTAAATTTTGATTCCATGATCCTTCTCATGTCCTTAGGCATTCATTTCATGCTGTTTGTAATAAATTCTGACATTAAATAGAGACTCCCCCACCCAAGATATATAGCATCTTTAATCAGTAAAACCCATTCCTAAAGTTTCAAATAATCGGCATTAAGAAAGTTCAGAAGAATACATGTTTTAATTTAGAGGATTAAAAAAAAGATAGATTCACTCTTCCTCCAAAATTAAAAATTGTAATTAATTAATTTTTGTTTACTGGATGACAATACCTTCAAGGGTTACAATAAAAAAAAAAAACCCAAACTTAAACTAGTCATTGAAAATAAAAGTCAAATACTGAGCATGGTACAGTGGAAAGAGTGCAAAATTTGGACTCGGAGAACCTAGATCCAAATCTCAGGTCTGCTACTCAACTAGCTCTTGAACCTGGCCATCATAACTTCTATGGATCCCTGTTTCCTCACTGGTAGAAAGTAGAACAAGACAATCTCTAAAAACTCTTTTAAGCTCTAAATCTATGATTCTATGTCCTCAAATTTTTTTTTCAAAATACTTCATTCAAAAATATAGATGCACACACAAATAGGAGAAGGAACTTTCACAGATAGGTAAACTAATAGTTACATCTTTTCTAGTGAACTTTTTTGTGATTCTTGCTACTACAACAAATACATGGCCTTTTACTAATCTGTAGTCATTAGGCATAAAGAATGACCTGATTTAACCCAGCATTTTAAAAATGAGCTTTTTAAAATTTTCTTTAAAGGTTTGAGGAAAATATTGTTTTAAATTCTGAATGCACAGAATTCAAAGTGTGCATGCTTGTCATTCTGAACCATTTGATTAAATTAAACCACAGGAAACTCTCCCAAGTCCTAATGAAGCAGCAATTACATGTAAAAAGGGAGACAAGCCAAAGAATGTCTTCTTCCAATATCTTTTTTTAAAAAATCAGGATATAATAGAAATGCCTTGGTTTTCATTTTACTGATATTCTGCCTCTGTTATTCTTTGATGGGAATGGATGGTGACTGATGGAAGAATCACACATATGACAAACACCTCTCCCCTCCACACCTCCGGACAGAAGAAAAGATCTATAGTGCTTTTTTTTTCCTTTAAAGGCTCTTAAAAAAAGAAAAGAAAAGAAAAAGACAAAAGAGAAAACCTATAGTTGGAGAGAATCTAGATTAGAGTTTAGAAATTATTCAGATAACTTAAGCTTTTAAAGGAAATTATGAATTTAAATTTTAATTGATGATTACTTCGATCCATGTTTATTTCTAAGATTATATATGTATGTTTAAATATATAATGTTTGTGTGTATACACACATGTGTTAGTGAGAAAGAATATAATTTCAATGAGAAATAAAAACTAAAACTTTTTTTGGTCAGGAAATAAGATGAAATGGAATGATTATGTTGGAGGGGTCTTCCCCACTCCAAATTTGTTTCCTTCTTTCTGAATAATTACTCAGAAATGAGGAAGTTATAGGAATCTGACTACAGCTTGGTCATAGGTGGCAATCTTGCATTATTTCCAGGCATTCAGCATCACACTGATCACATGTGATGGTCCATTTTAGCATAATAAGGCAGAGAGGTCTTGGAATAGAGAAGACACAGAAATAATGTCGAAAGCAATCCTTCACATTTGGATTTTGCCATATCAAGTGCAAATAGTGAACTTCAACACGAAAATGCAATTTGCTCCTTCTAAAGTCTACATTCTTATCTCTCTCCAAAAACACACATTCATTTCCAACGCCTCAAGGTAAAGAAGAGGGCATCTATCACAAGTACGGAGAACAGCAGAAGGATTTAAAAGCAATCTTTTCATAATGTTTCTTTGGCAGAGGAGTGGAGTTATGAGTTACTCAAAATTCATAAAGATTATTAAGTTTACCTCCACACGGAGGATGTGCCATCACCACCGTGTCTCCCAAACCATTCTGTCAGTATTCCAGCTCAAAACTATTGAGAATCTGCCTCTGGTTCAGGACATCCATCCATTTTGCAGCATTAGTGCTCTGCTGCAGAAAATAAAGGCTGTGTCCCATTAGAGAAACAAATTGCTTTCAGTGGAACAAGCCTGCGCTATCCTCACCAAATTCACGGTGCTCATTTTTTCTATTCTTATCCTTTCCTGTAAGTGATTTTAACAATTGAGTAAGTTCCTGTTTCTTCAAGGTAACTCCAGATTATCAACTCAGATACTTGTGTGTCTGTGTCTATTGGGCTATTTGAATGATTACCTGATCCCCCGAAGCCCTCTGTTATTACTGAGCTTGTATCACCACCAGTGACCCCTCATGGTAAAAAAACTGGAGTAACAGCAAGTGTTCCTGTCCGATGAATCCCAAGCTCACAGCTGATCTAAACTGGGCCTAGAGGTTTCGTGTTTTTTCTTTTGACTCTTCTCTTAGGTCTATGGAAAGTTATGAAACAGATTTTTCTAGTCCTCTCAGGAGCAAGGCCAGGTTCACAATTTGACCTCAGAAGCACAGCAGTGCTCCAAAGGAAGGGAGCCTGATAGAACATAGTATTAGTGTTCTCTGGAAAGCATAACACAAGCTATAGCATACACCATACAGAAATATTACTTATGGGAGATGACAAGCAGTCGATCAGAGGGAGAAAAGTGGAATGATTTAATCACATAAAACAACATAGACACACACACATATACACATGTACTTTTGTTTCAACTATTATTTGGATTACCATGGATAAAGACACAATATTCTTTTGGAAGTCAACTTAATTAACTGCAGAACTAACCAATCAGGTCTGTCTGTCCCATTAAGCTGCCCAATTTTAACCTATCCAGAAATGTTGTAAAATACTGCTATTATCCCCAACATTACAAAATAGGAAGACTTTTAAAATAGACAAATATTTATTTATTAGATAGTTAATGTTTGGGGCAAATTGTCCCAGGACTAGCTTGTGCTCACCTGATTGCACACAATAGATACTGGAACTTAATACTGACAAAGGAAAATGGGCTCTGAAGTCTTATTGAAACCATTTCTAGCCAAAGGGCTGTGCAGTGGATTCCCGGTAGGGGTGTTTCCATCTGAAACCCAAGGGCATCTGCATTACTGAAAGTTGTGCATATGAAACCTATTGCTCAATGACAGGAGAAAAGACCCTGAAACTGTTATTATCTTGATATGGGATTCCTGGACCAACCCTCTTTTACTCTCCAAAATAATGCAGAGTTATCTTTTATTCTTTCTCACTTCACCATGCATTCCATTACAAAGAGCACATTTTGAGGCAAGAATGATAAGCTATTTAGACAGAAGGTAGTGATTCAAAAACTGCAAAACTTCAGCTTTCAAAAATAGCCTAAGTGACCTCTTACAATACTCTGACCACTCCACCGCAAGCGGGAGGCAACCCCTGTGAAGAGTGAATTCTGGCAAAGTTCTCTCTTCACAGATGATGCACAGCTTAAGCTATAATGAGTTTTTGGGTTACAAATGCTGAACGCATTAATATTCCTTGATGATAATTATCACAGTATAAGCACCTTTCCCAATGTGAGTAGCATAAAGCAACTGAAGCAGCATTTTTACTACATTTGAAACAAGCTGGAAAATGGGATTTTCTACTCTTGTAACCTGAGGTCAACATACATCAAGCTATGCATATTAAGTATACCTCTACCTATATCATACCCCTCTATACTGCTCTCCCTTTCTCCTCTCCTCTCTCTTTCACTAAATAGACACACACATCATGCCACGTGTCTTTCTTATGCGTTCTTTCATATTAAATTCTCCACGTGTGTATGAAAATATGGTACAGAGACACACAAACTCAAAGCAATATGTATTTTTCCCCCAATCATAATAAATCCTACTTTCTCTTCTTACCAGAATACAAATAGTAAATAAGATCAGTAAGCCCTGTTTTGCAGATGAGATGTGTCTCTGTGCAGTTTGAAGGGAAGCTGTGGTCACTGGCTGCATATAAAACAGAATGAAAATTAGATGCTAACAAATAGTCTCTTATAGAAAAAAAAAACATGTGCTACATATAAATCTGCACAAAACCACTGGCCTTTATCTTAACACTTTCAAAACTAGAAGTAATATTAAATGTTGAGAGTTTAAATGTCAATACCAAACAAAAAATATAATGGTAGGAATGATATTAAAATCCTATTTCCTGGAAATACCTTTACCTATGACTCGTACAAATGAATATTTTATTTTTATTTAGAAAAAAATGTTGCTGTTTATGCTGATACCTATTATTATAAAAAGTATTGAGGATTGACTATTGTAAAATATGTAAACTATGAATGGATTTATTTAAAGGACATTTATTAAGTACCTACTATGTGCCAACTATGGATACTATTTTATCAAATAAGTAGGTGGTAATCCTTAATCTTGACTGAACATTGGCAATAACTGTCATATCATACATGCAATAAATGTGGAAGAAATATAAAGAACTCCATCACAATTTGATTTAAGATGTCAACCCTTGAATGGGTTATAAACTGATTTCCATCTACTTCCAACATGACCCAACCCATACTCTCACCCACCAAAGGGGAAAAGCAATTCTATTTTAAAGTCATTTTGATGCTGAGAGCTTAAAACATCAAAATATGTCTTATTATTTCTCCCTTTACATACCATGATGCCATTTTAGTAGGCTGTGCAAATAATCCCCCCTGGCCCTTTGACAAAGCAATGACAACACAAGAACTATCCTGAACCTAAAAACAGGAATTGATTTAGGTGTTTTGTGGGTGTAAAATCTGCTGAACTCATTTGTGCCATGTTACCCACACTTCATTTAGAAAATATGCCACGCTACAAGTGTTCTAAGTAATCCAACATCATTTTTACTTATGTGCTGCAAAAAAAAAAATGTCTTAAAATCCCATTTGAATCTATGGCAGGGTTTTGAGGGAGCCTTTGCTAAATATTTAACAGCACTATCGGCTTATTAAATACTATAATGTGAAAGCCGTGAAAGGATGATATACAGTGCTTGCCATTTTTTTTTTCACTTAATGTTGGTGCTCGTTTTGAACACTCTGCAAGCTCATTCATCAGCAGAACTGATGCATTTTAAAAAGTACTCATTTACTAGCAGATAAATGTGGTTATAGAATCTTTTTAGTAGAGAAATGACTGAAAATCTATGTGGTTTTATGGTATAAAATTTGCTTTACTGTGGTTCAGGGGGGTTCAGGTTCCAAACATTCAAAAGGCCATTTTGAAAAAAATATGGGAAAAAAACCCAGCTCTGAAATAAAAGATAATATTACAGGGCAAGCCAGGTATGGGCATAGTTCACAGGAATTTAAATTCACTGAAATGTGCCAACTGAAATACTACCATTTGGTAAGGCCCACTATACAACCAAGTATAAGCCATCAAGTTCCTATGAAACTATTCACTGCATGTTTAGACTGTTGCTTCTGACCTTGACACTGCTGACAGCTGACTTAATTTATATCCATTCATAGACTTATGCATATAATACACATAGATTACATAGGTGTGAATGTTTATATATTTTCTTCTGTGCACATCACAGCAGAATTCTTCTGTTAAACTGATTACCTCTCTGAAGCAGGGAATCATAATAATCCAACCCAAGGATGGGCAGTAGAAACTCACTGAAAAGACATTTCAATCCACAAAGAGACATAATGATACAGCCTAATTTAAAGAAAGATTTCTTTCCACTGGATAGCCTGGTAGAGAAAGCATTTATTCTGTAAACACTGCAACGATGATGATCTGTCCCCCTCAGTTCTCAGTGGAGACTCTTGCTTCTGAAAATGTCTTGTGGTGACTTACTAAATTCAGGCTATTTCAATTAGTATTACTGCACATTAAAAATTAATTGCATTACAGAGTGGATTAAGGTTTAAATTTCAATTCTACAGTGCGTGCACTAGAAATGACAGCTAAAAATCAATGCTCTTTGGCCCACAATCGGAAGCATGTACGGCCGAATAGCGTGGGACTGGCGTCATTGGCCAAGCAGTTTTAAAAGACTTGATAGTTCAATTGAAGGTGTGTCAGTTCTAATTCTAGATTTCTGTTTCAATGCTGCACAATAGCTAGATATTAAAAGAAAAACAGCTGCATAACAATCTAAAAAAAAACAAATGGACATGGGCCCTAAACTGATGACAAAAAAAAGAGATTAATGTTCAAGAAAAACTCGTGTATAAACATCCCTAGGCTCAAAGAAAATCTTGTTGATGATGATATTAAATTGGGACAGAGGATTCTGATATTAAATATATATGGCTTCCCAATTAGTTATTGGGTTAAAGCAGTGGTTAGGGGGAAGGGAAATTGGCTCTTTTTGCAGGTAAACATGAAAAACCACTAAAACATATGCAATGACCACAATGCCGTTATCTGTGTCTGAAAGGTAACATTAATGTACACATGGAAGAAATTTAAGAAAGAGCTGAAGATAGAAAGATGTTTTTAAAGCAGTAATCCCATATATATTCCCTTTTGTGAATTATTGAATACAGGGAGTGGGGAGGCAAGGAGAAAGAAGAGGGGAACAACACCTTATCATTTCTGCTCTCAGTTCAGTGTCTCCAATATTTTGAGAAATATTTGGGAAGAGAGGCATGTCCCTTTTTGCTCATAGTGAATTCATTCTTTTAAGAAGCTGATGATGAGGAACACCATGCTCCCAGTCAACAAACCAAAGTGGCATCAATAAAAAGCCGCCCAGGATACCTGGGTTTGGAATTGAACTGTGATTGGTGTGTACCTAAGAGGAAAAATGAGGTCCACAATATTCCTAAAGATCCCCTCTGTGCTGCACTGGTGGCCAACAGCAAGTTCGGCAGCAAGAGAGTAAAGAAGATGGGAAGTAATAATAACAATAAAAAGAATAATCTGGTGCAAATGGACCCCAAGGTGTAGTAGTCATCCCTGTGCAACAATCACCCTTCACTTCAATTTACTGATGTGGCTTCATTACAATACAGCATAGAAAGGGGCTAATGTACAAGGCATACTATTTAAAGCTACACGGTTTGCAACAAGCAGCACACACCTACCCAGAGCAGGCACTGCCTTAAGAGCCCAGTTAAAGAGACCACCTTCAATTCGGATTCTTCAAAATTCAAAAAACCTGTAAGAAATTGAAATAAAGGTGTGGTATGTATGTATGGTGTGTGTGCGGGGGGGACAGGGGGAGGAGAAGGCGTGGGAGAGGAGAAGGGGGGAGAGAAAGTAAAGGAGGTGGGAAGGAAGGAGTTTCATGTAAGTTAAAACAAGAAATCTCAATAACACTGTTGGTTTTCAAATAGAGATTAAAAAAAAAGAAAGAAACCAAAGATAACCACTTGCATTATTGGAAAATAGGAAGCAATTCCCTTTATCCTTCTCTTATTTCCCCAACAATGAAGGGATACAAGGTTTATGTTCAACTAGACCAATACTAACTGATCCAAACATCATTTAACAGAAGAAAAAGATTCATTTACCAATTCTTATCTATCAGAATTCCAAGTCTACTTTTCTTCCAGTGCACAGAAGACACTGGCATCAGTGTGTTAAGAAGAGGAGATTCTTTCTCACCAAGGATCATTGAGTATGTCATTGGTTAATTCCTGCTCTATGCTCCTCATTAGCATTACTCTCAAGTTCCTGGTTATCATATCCGAAATATTAAGACATAATAACTACGAAGGTGCAGATAATTGGATATTAACCAGAACATACTTGACTGGGCAGGAGGTAGGGCCTTGCTTAAACTAATCCTGAAATGTATTAATCACCAATTAATGAAAGAGTTTCGAATTCATTTTCTATTATAGAACACCTCCGAGTATCTAAGCTTTTTCTAACAAAAATGACTTGGAATAACAGGATAGGAATAAGAAACACACCAATGTGATGCTGGCTCCAATTAGGTCACTTTGGCTTGTTGTCAGGTTTACAGAAGTAAGAAATCCAGTGCCGATTGCCCTTTGGAAAGTCTAGGGATAGGGCTATGGTAAAGGGAAGATACCTTGTAGAATTCTATGGCTTTTATTTAAATTCAGAATCTGTCCATGTAAATGCCCATGCTATGGTTCAATATTTCATCACAGAATTGTCCTAACATTACCTGAGTTCTCTTATACACAGATTGGGCCATACCTATACACCTCGAGAACTGGATAATGTCTTAAAATGCAATAGCAATTAATCAGTCATTTGAGCTATTGTATAGCAATAGTATTAGTACTATTAATAGTAATGACAGTCATATAGTTCAATTTTGTATAGTGCTTAAAGGTCTACAAAGAGCTCTACATATAGAGATTGGGATTGGGACTTTAGGGAATTTCTATATTTGAAGTTCAAGGAACTGGTATCTAATACATAGTACGAACACTAGACACTCAATAATTATTTGTTGAATGAATGCATGAATGAATGAGTAGGTGAATGATGAACTTGAACATCTGAAAAAGCCACAAGAAAAGGGGATAATATTAGAAAGTAAGTGTGTGGTAGGGGAAGAATCAACTCTCCACAGCTTTCATGTGGTTATGTATTTTCATTCTCTGATTTGCAGATGTTCTTTCTATTTATTTTCCATATACTAAAAAAAAAAAGCACTATGCTATACTGAAAACTTCTTTAAAAGTTCAGAGTCTGAATGCTTGTAAAAAGATAACGATTTATGGAAATAACATACATTCTTAAAGGGCAAACAAATCAACTCATCAAATATGTGCTAGCCATTTCTCTAAATAAATTCATTTTTAAAAATCCTTCCTTTAAAAAGAGCCCAGGTTTCAGATAGCCCTAAATGGCTTACATTATTATTATTTTTTAAAAAGTATTGTTAGGATAATGGCAATGCCAGAGATGGGATTGAGATGCCCTTATTCCTCTGGTTGTTGCTGTTATTTTTTTCCCAGCCCTGTTTCATTTAATTTGATGGAAATAACAAGTAAACTCCTATTATCCATCTGTGGGCTTTTTATTCTGTTGTTTGTTGACTTTAATTTTAGTAATTCTTAAATAAGCACTCAGAGCAGATGAACTAAGATATGCAAGCAAGTAGTCCTTTTTATCAACAATTTTGCCATAGAAATACACAAACATTTCAATGGCTCTTCATTAGCAAACAAATCAACAAGTGATATTTTAATGCATGACTTTATTCCATCTCTGTGGGGACCTTAGTTGAGAGTGTGATGTACAGTACAGAGAAAGGAATCATCAGCCACAATGTCCCAGGGCTCTCTCCAATGAGGACTTCTCAGCCCCTGCTTAAAGAGTGCATTTAATTGACTGATAGACAGTAGCTTCTTTGTTCACAGAAGACAGCGAAGTAATGGCAGCTTGAAAATCGTACCATCTACAGGGTCTCCTGAGACTAGTAACAGGGGGATATGTGTCAGGAATAAATAAATAATCTAATTATTAAGCCACTTCCTGTCAAGTTAACTCCAATTTGTTGGCTTTTGAAGGCAACAAAACGAGGCATTTTTCCTCATTATGCTTCTCTTTTTATACCACTGGTAATCACAGGCGGATTAAAGGGTGCCTGATTGGTTTTTTTGTCAAGGAACTGAGAAGCAGCCAACAGTACAGAAAAACAGAGTTGGGGTTAGAAGAAATTTCATGCTTGTCTCCTTTCCAGCTCCCTAACAGCCCACACTGCTGCCCCATACAGTGCCGCCAGCTGTACAGCAAATGTGTACCCCTCCAACTGAGGCCTACCGGGCCACAGGCGCCATCCTGAGAGCTGTGAGATACCTTGCAATCTTGGCAGGTAGCTACTGCTGTCATAGGCATAATTCTAAAGGTGACCTACGAAACCCCGTCAGCTCACCAAATGCAACAATATGAGCAGCTGAAGTTCCACACCCACTCTCCATCTTGCCTTCTTTTGTTTTGTACACTGCTGCTGATGGCATTGAAACCAGGAAATAACCTGGGGGGGTGAGGAAGGGGGTGGGGAAAGGTCACTAGAGGGATTTTCTCCTGTGTGTGAACTGGATCTGGGGAAATTGAGTCTAGGAGGAGACAGACATTTGACTGTGCTTAAGAGAAATCTCATGGTTTCCTCTTCCAAGTCTCCCAAACATGCACTAGATATTCAGACATGATAACAAGCCTATCAAACACGTGTCTGAGCAGCTGACACACTTAGCACACATTCCTCGGGAAGTCGAAGGTGAGAACGCTATCACCCACTCAATCCTCATCGTTCTAAAGCCCTATGTCACATGTTGTCAGTTGTGATCCTTGTGGTAGAAACACTTCTTCCCGGGCCTCTGTACAGTGCTGAGGTGAGTCTGCTGGCATTCAAGAGAACGGAATAGCAACCACATTAATCTGAAATAGTCACAAAAGAAGTGGCCTAAAAATCAATGCGTACGAAACTAAATCTTTGAACATGGACTTGGCCAGAGTCCATAACCTTAAAGGACATTAAAATAAAAGGAACGTCTAAGAGTCTTTGCTGGGGGCTTTTAACGTAGAGTCAGTGTTAACTTTTTGCCTTATTTTATCTTTGCCTATCAGAGCTGAAAAGGACAGATCCAAAACATCCACACAAAAAAGGACCTTAGCTGGATAAGCAACCTGATTTCACTTTAACTCCATAGAACTGGCCTGAAATACATCAGGACAAATTTTCTTAAAGAGCTGAAGAGGAAGGAACACGTGCATCTGGCTTGACCTCTTGAAAGGTCAATCTGATCCATGATAAGAGATAGAGGACAAAACAATCTGTTCCTTTGGCGCACGTGCTTTCAGGAGTGCTGGGAAAAGAGGAGATTCTTACAAGGAACCGGAATGGGACTTTTAAGTCTGGTGAACAGCACTGCTCGGGCATGTTTACAGCTGCAGATGCCCTTTCTGAATACATCTTGAATTTTTGTTAAATTGCGCAGATAATTAAACCCTCTTCATATTTACAGTCTGCTTCATTGGTACCATGAATTCTGTTTTCAGTTACTGTCTGCATATTCCCTCTCTGAACAATTTCATACTAAGCAATAACACTTCATTTTACATAAGTTTTATCTGATGTCCCCATACAGAGCTGCCAGCTGTACAGCAAATGTGCGGCTCTCAAACTGAGGCCTACTAGGCCACAGA
Organism: Gymnobelideus leadbeateri; assembly: GCA_011680675.1. NCBI lineage: Eukaryota > Metazoa > Chordata > Mammalia > Diprotodontia > Petauridae > Gymnobelideus > Gymnobelideus leadbeateri. The sequence goes on from WOXC01006253.1 coordinate 756,211, forward strand.
CTCCATCCTGAGATCTGTAAGGCACCTTGCTGTCATTGGCAAGCTTTCCCTACTATCACTGTTACCATCTCTCCACACTACACACAACTTAAAATCATCTGATTATTAGAATTTGTGATCCACACTCCATTTTATCCTTTATTTAATCTATCCCCAGATCACACATTTGTTTAAATGTTTTGGCTGGTTTACAAATCATGCAGCCATCTGCACAGTAGGTGTGACACCATTTTTTTTAGACAAAAGTTACGTTATAAACAAAGATAAAGTCATTTGAAATGCTTTGGTGTTTGTTATTCTGCCTGGTTCACTTGGACCAACTCTAAGAAATAAATAGAATTATCTGTGTAAATCGATGAACATCTATGAAAAACAACACCCAGCAGAACACAGAGCTTGCTCCATTACCTACGTTAATATCATGACAGCTGAGGAGAGATGACCTGGCCCACTTCTCATCTCTCCTGTACAGATGGCTATTAAAGAGAAAGTATCCCTTTTGTATGGTCCATGTAGAAACCCTTTATGGGCTTTTCAAATAAGCCAGCATTGCCCACACGAGGGTAGCTTTCTGTTAGCATTAAACGGTGCAGATTTCATCTTTTTAAAAAATCCAACTCTTGATGAAATAAACCAGTATTTCATCATATTTAACACCAAATGCTGATGATGCCTTAGTGTTCTAAATGGTCTGACTAAGCTTGATTTTTAAGATTTGACAGACCTCTTTCATTGAGGCTAAATATGAGGAAACATAAGACTCCAAAGACTGACAATAACTTTCCAGAGTCTCTGCAAATAGAATACTTCAACCTACCTTTCATCTCCTTTCCCCCTTCCCCCTTCCAGGGTTAATTTCCATTCCTTTTTTCAAAATGTTGAATGATAACAGAGCCAAAAGGGAATTGGTAGCTTATCATCTTCCTAGGAACAGATCCATATCTTTGGATTTTTCCCCCCTTAAGACATAAAGTTCCAAAACCACAACAGATTTCACAATGTTGGTTTTAGTCTATCCTAAAGGAAAGAAGACTTAAACTGTAAAGTTAAAGCAGTGATACCTAAGGTCACAAAGGTGTAAGGAAGATGAGTTACTTCTGATATTCCATCCACATAACACATGAGGGTAACAGAATATCATGTGTGATCTAAGTCATCAGATTTCAGAATATGTCAAAATCACATGATATAAGAGCAGGCTAAAATTTTACCTCTCCGCACCAAACTGATAGAAGCATTTCTATTGTGTTGATATCAACGATGGCATTTACAGGTGACATAATATATATTATATGTTCCTTTTTATGGGATAAATAGAAGAGCTGACAGTTTTAGTCTGAACATTGTTACCACCTATCCAAAGGTGGTATCAAAGTGACACACAAAAGATACCATATCTCTCTTTGGTTTTTTTTTTTGCTTTTTGGAGGGCAATTGGGGTTAAGTAACTTGCCCAAGGTCACATGACTAGGTTTTTGTTTGTGTGTGCTAAGTGTCTGAGGCCAGATCCGAACTCAGGTCCTTCTGACTCCAGGGCTGACGCTCTACTCACTGCGCCACCTAGCCGCCCCTACCATATCTCTCTTTATCCCTGTAATATAGATATACATCTCTATTGATAATAATACCTTTATCTTTATTGATATATCTCTATCTACATTATCTATAAAAAGGTATCTATATGTTTAATGCTAAAGACAGATTATATAGAGATATATAAAGATATCTATCTATATGTCTTTACAGATAAAGAGATAGATTAGATAGACATCATCATTTCCAATATTCCTTCTCTAGTGGATACATTTATTATTAGATCACAGAAGATACTATAAACACCCTCATTAAGTATCCCAGGACTTTCTTAATCATTATTTCTTGCTTTTCCTATTCTCTTCATTCAACTGGTTTCCCTCTCATAACTGACAATTGGAAATGCTAAAACAAAAACAAACAAAAAAGCCCCATACATCCAAATTAAAGGGAAGATGTAATGAAATAGCATTAAGGTCACTGTGAAAAAGTTGTGTCACCAAATATATTCTTGAGTTAATGGCCTGTATCCAAATCTCCTCCCACACTTTTCTTTTGCTGCCCTACTTATCAGAACTTCTGGTGGAGTGAGGGAAAAGTGGCTCTTAATCCACGCTAGCAGTGGTGAACTACCAAGATGATGGCATTTTTCTTTCTTTTTATCATTTTTCTGTCAGGCCGATCAGCCTTTGATGGTAAATGTGCTACTTGGTTGTGCTCCGCCAGCAGCTCGCAATTTGCTCACTATGTTTCATGAGACAGTTGTTTGTGGCTGTTTGGAACACATTTACCTCTTTGGGGATTTATCTGCTAGTTGCAATGCCAACCTCCATAGTGATCGAGATTTCTTTCTAACTAAAATAGATAATTAGAGGCTGGTAATTATTGGTCAAGAATTATCAGAGTGAAAAAATTAAGCTCCTCATAAATAGCTCTTGGCAATGTCATCCCTTTACATTATCTCATGCCTAACAGCACTTTATTCAGAGTACTTACAAATTTACACTACTGCTGTTGAGCCTCATAATTTTATATGGGGTAATTCCTTTGCTGTGTTAAACACATTTGAACTAGTGGTTTTGGCCTCATCCCCCTCATAAGACTAAATCTAAGGACATATATTCACATTTCTCTGAAAAACTAATCAAAAATAATAACAAAGGATAAAAAAGGAAGGAAATGACATGTTTACTATGTTAGTAGAAAATAAAAGGAAGGTGCATGATGGTATATATGAATGAAACATATAAATCATAATCCCCGACATTGCTTCTTTCTGCACTCTCAGGTCAAATGCCAACTGTAAACTACTTGAGCTGAACAAAGGGATACAAGAAAACCTTTCTCATATGCACAGATTCCAAAAGAGGGTCTCTTTCCCCAGGAAAGGTGTTAGAGAGTTTTGTAGCTTTTTTATGTGTAAAGAAGAAAAGAAATTCCTAAATAGTCACTGGTCTGGTTTCTCTAAAACAATGTCAAAATATGTTGGCGGGTCAGTTGGCATTTTTTTTCTTAATAGACATAAGTCAAATCCCTCACGTATTTTCATTGAGTAACTATCCCTGCAGCCCAGAAAATGTGTCCACATCTAGCTGCAAAATGGCACTTAAGCAGAGCCTTTTTTATGAACCAGGTGGAAGCACTGACATTTTTTCTTCCACAAATGTCTTCTACCGATAGCTAGAGGTAGATTGGGACTACAGAAATCTAGACAGAAGCATAGTGGGTGTTTGACATGAGTCATTGGAATGATATTGCTTCAGTATCCATGTTTTGCATGGAAACTAATGTAAATTATTTTGTTGCAAAAGATAATGATTACATCTCATTGGGTCATCTGCAGCTTTCTGTTTTCCATTAGGTGACAGAATCCCTTCTGTTAAAATGACAGAAATGACTGATTGAATCTGTAAAAACACTATATACCCCTGAAGTTACCAACAAAAAAGAGTAAAAATCTTTTTAAATAGTCACTAATCCCTCTTCCTCTGCTAAATATCTCTTTGAGATTATTTTTCAATTAGACTCTACCCCCAAAAAACAATCGTCACACAGATATACAACCTAAAAATATCTAGTCTCAATAGAGGTATTTTAGTCAACAAAATAATGCTGTCTTATTGGAAAGAGTAAATATAACACTGGAAAATTTAAAAAGAATATCTTAGCCTTTGTGACACCTTCCTGTAGTACATTTTTTCTTTCTGAATATTAAAAATATAAACAGAGTTTAAGAAGTGAGATGTATGGTCAAAAAATAGAACAATTAAGTGAATATTTATTTGAGTTTTGTAAGTACAAAAGAATTTTTAAAATTATTTTTAAAATAGCATGCAGTGTAATTATGAATGTATAGAAAATTCATAAAGGTGAATGTGACTTAGTTCTCTGATGAAAGATGAATTGATAAAAGTTCAGATCCTAAGAGATGGCAGGGTCATATAATCCACTACACTATTATACAGGAATGGGGGAAGGATGTTAAACATTAATGGTGTAAGGAATAGAAAGTAAATGTTAAGAAAAAATATAGACAAAATATAAGAGAAAGATCGGGTAAATCTAATGAGTGTTACAAAATCATAAAATCCCAAATTAAGGAAACAAACTTTGGCAACCTTATGTTTAACATTCAGTTTGGGTTGTAAATGTGTCAGAAAAGCATTAACTGTTTATGATGTAAAATATACCAGATTTGTTAAGAAGAATCATTAAGGGATAAAAAAAATAAATCTTATGTAGAACACAACTAATCAAAAGCATGCTATACAAATCTCTGTACTTTTAATGAGGCACACTATTCTGATAAAGGTTTTATAGTAAATGCATATAAATGTATCATTATGTATGTCCTAAAACATCAGTGTGAATGACAGCTATACCACCCAAGAAATTAAAGGCTTTTCCCTCTACAAGCAAACTTCATTCAACCTTCCAAACAAAAAGAAGGCATCATTCTTATTTATCATTTGGGAAGAAGGAAGCAAGTAGGTTTTTGTTACTACTGAAAAAAGACTTTTCTTACCTACTCAAAAATTAAAAGATTTAGTATTTGTTTAAATAGCAGGAAACTTTTTGAAAAATCAGATGGGAGGAGGATGCCAACAAAACATTTCAATTGAGTGTCTTTGACATTCCATCATTATTTCTTAACATCAAATCTCTATCTATTATTTACTATGTATCTGAAAATTATCAAAGTGATGCAAAAACATTAGAATATAAGAAAATCCTGGTTTAAAAATGGGCATAAATTGAAAGAAATTTCCCTTTGAATCATTATTTTTATTAGTTTTGAAGTATTAAGATGTTTAACAGGAGGTTTTAAAACATACTTCTCTTAAGTACTGAAAATCTAAAAATGTAAAAATAAATCCAACAGGCATCCTCTTTGGCCAGCTTGCTAGCATTCAATATTTTTCTTCATTTATTTATGTTCTAGTATTTAGTTTTGTTTTGTATTTTGCTGTAACTGGGACTCCCCATACTTCAAATTTCTTTTTCTGGAAAAAATACATCCATAAACTAGTCTGAAATTTTGAGCATTTTTTCCAGAAATACAGAGTCTGATGAAGAAATAGAAGATTTCACAGAATTGGGTATGTGACCCTTTGTGGTAGCACACCACAGAATGTTTATTCTATGATAAAATATAACAAAACAAGCATAAAGTAAATGACTCTCAATCTTGTTTCACAGTACAAAATTAAAAAAAGAAATACAAAATAGTACAAAATAATAGGAAATGTCATTTCACTAGCAAACAAAAGATCTGCTTGATAAAGTTTAATTGGCTTGTAGAACTCTCAGCGCCATTACTGAGTGCTTATCAAATTAAAAATATATATATTAGGTAACCTTTGGGGAATTAAGGAATAATGGGATGCTAAGAGTAATAGAAGAAGCTTCCTTTTTATTGCATTTAAGAACTTGTAAAAAGCCCTAAAATCACCAGGCCAATATTATTTCAGGAATCCTTAGTCAAACTATTTTATAAAGATTTGGGTAAAATTTGATGGATAGGGGGATGGAAAAAAGAATATATAATTCTTTACATGATCTTTATGCTCAGAATCATTTCCAGACTGTTCAAACTGCATATATAAACCTATTTTCACAGCTATTCAAATTATTTATGTTTCCCAGTGACAAAAACTCGCCAGCTTAGACTTTGGTACAAATATGCTTGAGCAACACACAGTAGTATCATTACCATAATAACTTCTGAAATTAAAACCTGTCTAAAACTCTATGGAAAGCTAACATCCAGTTCATTAACCATTCCTGTTAGTTTGTTTTCAATAATGCAAAAATGATTAGAAGTTTAATTTGTTAATCACCTGTGTTTTGACTGGCAGTAGATATATAATCCTCTATAGAAGTCTAAACTAGCCCTTGCAGAAAATAAAACGTGCTAATGTCTTATCAGGACTAATAATATGAATAAAAAAATCAGTCATGCCTGGGTAAATCATTGAAGGTTGAACAATTAATTCCTCCTTAACTCTGTTTAATTATATAGGCAATGATGAACGCAAGTAGGAGAAAAGTCTATTTTTAATAAGATTTAGAGCATCACTCACCAATCATGTGATTTGCAACATGAACCTGAATATCCCATTCATTGTAGAAAACCATCTGACACTTGATGCATTGATAGGTCTTCTTCTGAGGAAACAAGTATAGACAAAGTTTACTTAAAAACATTATCCGCTTAATTGTTGGTCTCCCATTTAGCCATTTATAGTGGCAAACTGGGGCTATTCCCTGAAATCATGGTTGCACATTTGCTGCTAAAATCAAAATTTTAGCTCAGTTTTAGACTATTTAAATCTCACCAAGGTAGGTTAGAGCAAATATAATACCATTAATACCATTAATAAAAGTTCTATACAATTGCCTAGTATCTCTGTCTTTGAGTTTTAGAGCCTTTTCAAAGACTAACTACATAACACTCTGGTTGTTTCAAACATGGAAACTGAGGCACAGGTGGAGAGTTGGGGAGTTAAATTAAACTTGGAAAAGTGGAAGATTAGGCATACCATTTTCCTTCTGGAGATCCTTGACCAAAATTACCTATTTTTCTCTTTCCTTTGGGGGAGAGGGAGACGGGAAGAAAAACAGAGAGAGAAAAGGAAGAACAATAGAAGGAGAAGGGCAGGTACATTGTACTATAAAAAAAAAAAAGCAATATTTCTGGAGTCAAAAGACATGGGGCTTGAACCCTAGCTCTTTCAGTTGCTATGAGTGTGACCTGGAGTAAATTGCTTAACTTCTCTGGGCCTCAGTTTCTTCATTTGTAAAGTAAGGTAGTTGAGCCATCTCTAAAATCCCATGATTCCTATGAAAGATGTCTGAGCAAATGGAAAGTCCAGAATTAGAACAAAGGAATTTGTCTGATACTTCATTTAGTGAATACAATGGAAAATTATTCTCACTCTCAAATCTCATTCAGATTAATCATGTGATTTTTTTTTTTAAAACACACTTCCTTCTGCAGGGGGCGGGGGGATAATTTACTCTCTTATTACTCTCTTAAAAATCATCTAATTTTTTTTCTTTAATGATAAAGAAATGTAATATAACTTTAGCTAATCATTCCACAAATCAGTTTTTAGTAGCTCAATTTATTTAATTAATATCCAATAGTAACACCACTGTGAAGTTGACCAGTAAAAGGGTGGGAATTTATAAAGAACTATTAGTCCTTGGTCAAAAAAAATCTAGATTAGGCTTTGTGAAATTTCAGATAAGTGGTTAGCTAAATTTCAGGAGTCACCAAAGTAGTATTTCTCCCATTGGTAGAGACAAAAATCCATGAATTCAAATATCAGGGCTTCAAAGCTTCATTTCATTTATCTTATATTCTAGTACAGCACTTAGAAGCTTCATAAATGGTTTCCTCAGCTGTTAAAAATTGGTGTGTTTGTATAGGGTGCATGTTTGTGGAGGTGATGTGGGGTGATGGGAAATGTTATAGGTGACATTAAGGAGCTCTTCTAGCTCTAATACTCTATATTTGATTGATTTATTGATGATTATACTCACAACTGATAATTCATACAAATCCATGATTGGATTTTACATTGAAAAGCCTTCAGGAGATCAAAAAAGCAAATGGATTAAAAAAAAAAAAGAACTCCCTTTCCAAAAATCAGCTTTTACTGCTTCTCCAGTTTGCCAAATCTTGAGGACAATTATATTTGCATAGTCAAATATCACACCTTCTTATGGGGTTATTGACCATTCCTCTTTTCTTCTGAGACAGTTGAAGGAAATGTTAATTATAATAATACTTGTAACTAATTTGGTTATGAAGGCTTTTAGTTAAAAACGTATATCTTTGAATATGGCTAATTTTAAAAGATTAAAAATTTTATAAAATTCAACAAAATCAAATGTAGAAAAAAGACTTCAGAGAATTTCTAATCTGAGGGTTAAAAATTATAAACACTAGTAATCTTTCCAATCAGCATGATTTCTAGTATTTATTTTTCTATAATCATAGCGGGTAGCCTTTGTAAAGCACAAGGGTTGGGTGGCTGGGGGGGGGGGGCAAGTATGCATTTTCAACTGAGGTAGCCAGAGACAGAATAATCTAGCACTGTCTGTACAGAAGGCAGGCACATATGAACTGAATGTGTTGAATCTAAATCTAACACAGATTTTTAAAACCCTGACAATCACCACAGAAGATTTATAATGCTGAGCTGTTTACAAGATGCTTTTGATGTTGACATATAGAGCAACATGTGTTGTATAAATAACAATCAGTCCTTTTTCTTTAACATTATTTCCCTTTAGAACTAGTTAGAAAATATTTCTTACTCCCTGATGACCAACATTATATATTGTTTATTAGCATACTTCTAGCATTATTCCTGATATGTGACCTTGCTGAAAAACAAAGAAACATAAACTTAATGGCCGGTCTTTTCTCTTGTTAGCACAGTAAAACATACACCATGTCGAGGACTGTCTCCAAAAATTATGACTGATGAATATGTTGATGGAATAGACCCAATTTTTTTGTAGTCTAATAATAAAGAATAAAATCAGTTGACAAGCCAAAAAAAAATAGCACTTACAAGGAGCTTTAAAATAATCTGATGTATTTTCAGATCCATATAGGCAAGTTATGTGTGTTTGTATTATATATGTGTGTATGTGAGTATATACATATATGTATATGCATATATATGCATATACATATATGAAGGATGCTTTTTTTCAGCATTAAGAGATCAAACATTTTTTGAGTCTTACAACAATTTCTAAAATACTATAGTTTCCTTTTATTAACTAGGCAATGAGATAAAGATGGGATATGATAAAAAATATAGTATAATAATTGTTTAACACTGTAGCAGAAACTCAGGCTCCTTCCCCAGTTTTCATATTTCCAAAACAAATTTTATTTTAGATAAGAAGTGATTATGAAATTATTTTAGGGTTATTATAATTATTTTGTTTATTATATTATATACTTTTATATGTCATTTAAAATATGCAAAATAAAGACCTTTTTAAAGGTTCTTTTTAAAGGAATAATTATCAGAATATAGCATTTTACATTTAGAGGCAACTTTAGATTTTTTTCCACTTCCCTGTTCAATGCAACAATCTCCTTAAGATAGTTTTGTACCAGCTCCATTTATTTTTTTTTTACTGATTCAAATTATTAGTAGTTCTTTATGTTGAGCCAAAGGCTTCCTCCTGGTAATGTGTTGGCTTGCTCTCTAGACTTTCACAAAACAAGTCCAATCTTCTTTTTTATAATAATCTTCAGTTATCTTAAGACAGTTGTCATAGTACCTTCAAGTCTTCTCTTCCCCAAACTAAATATTGCCAGCTTCTTGAACTGTTCCCCACATTATACGGTTTCTCGGCCCTGTACAATCCTAGGTATCCTCCTTTAGATAAGTTCAGCAATAAGTTCATTCTTAAAATGAGGTGCCCCAGTTGAAGAGTATATTGAAAATTTGGTCTGACCAGTGTGAAGAATGATAGTGGGAGAGGGGGACACTACGCTCTCCCTTTGGAATGCAAGGGAAGAGAGGAAGTGAGAGAACAGAAAGAGAGAAAGAGAGAGAGAGAGAGAGAGAGAGAGAGAGAGAGAGAGAGAGAGAGAGAGAGAGAGAACAGAAAAAAAGACAAGTCAGATCATTTCTCTTAAAAGCAGATAAAAGTAGAAACAGCACTTCTATTGTTTTGGCCCCAGATTGGCCTTTATCAACGCTTAAGTTGTCAATTTGCTTGAAATGCTAATTTGGTACAATTTTTAAAAGACTTTTTTTTTTCATTAGCCCTTTTTTAATGTGCTACTTGGGAGTGGGATTGTCACTTCCTGATTGTTCTCTTTTGTTTTCTGATACTGATAGATGTAATTATCAGGGATACAACTTTTTCTTAGCACCTCATTATTTTTGATTGATTTTGAGAACAATTTAAATGTGCCTTTTTGACATTTTTGTTTTCAGTTATACTCTGGTTAAGGCACTCCGAGACTTTCAGGAAAGAGCACTTCATAAATTAAAAATAAAATGATTAGGATAATTAATAATGTATAGGAACTTCTTTTAAACACTAAATCTTCTGATTAACCCAGCCCTACTCTGTTCACTCTTTTATTCTATATCCCAATAACATTTATATATTCTACTTGGGTTATAGCATACTAATCTGTACTCTCTTGTATGACACTTCATAATTTTTTTCCACATGCCCTTATATTGAGTTTAAATTTTGCGTTGTAAGATGATATTCACTTGTATAATACTTTTAAAATACATTTTCCCCATACATGACTGATTTATATTCCAAACTGATATACAAACGTCTTGAGATCAAGGATAGAATCATAGAAGGTCAAAGTTAGAAGGGGTCTCAGAGACCATATAGTCCTATGGACACCTGAAAAGTCATTCTTATGATATCTCCAAAAAGGGGTTATTCTGCATTTGTTAGGAGACCTCCAGTGAGAGAAAGGCCTTAGGAGGCAGTCTATTGTACTTCTGTATAGCTGTGGTAGGATATATTTTCTTACATTAAGTAAAATGCCTCACTATAATTACCATCCACTGATTATAGGATCATAGAATTAGAACGAAATTTAGATGTCATTGAGTCCAAGTCTTTAAATTTATGGTTGAGGAAATCGGGACCCACAGAGATTAACTGGTCTCCTCAGGGATACACAATTATTAGGAATACAAGATAGGTTTTGAACCTATTGAAAACCAGGTTTTCCAGATTTTACCTCTAGTGCTCTGTATTTAAACTATGTATCCTCCCACTGCTTCAATTGCCTTTTGGAGCTAAGAAGAACAACTTTAACATTCTTTGGTATATCCATAAACATGTTTCTTATTTTTATTATTATTAGCTACCTTATAATTTATAATCTTATTATTTTAAAGCTCAATAAAGAGTGGGCATTGAATATGCTCATCTGATTATTTGACCTTATTGGGGATTCCGGGATACAATTCCTTCTTAACCACACTTGAGTAACTGCAGAAATGTCTACTATTGTCATTCTTTTGGGTCTTCTGCCTGTATGAATCATGGAAGCCAGCTAGAGAACTCTGGTGGTTGCTACTATAACTTTTTGACTGCCTAACCTAGAGCTTTCAATATAAATCTCCAAACATAGAAATGGCCTCTTATCTAACTAAATTGGGAAAGTCTTCTCAAATTAAGTGGCTTAAGAGTACACTTAGTAGGGAAAAATAAAAATTGACTTTTGTGATTTACCACCCTAAATAAAGGCTTGTTGTGAATGTATCACATGGGGGACTGCATTAGCAGCATGGAGAATAACCCTGGAAAATTGAGCTGACAGCTAGATAAAACATTCAAACAGCCATATGTAGTTAAAAGGAGATATAATGGAAAGGATGTCTTTAGAGAAATGTGTAAACAAAAAAATTGGACATGGCACATGAAAAGAGTAAGGGGTAGTCAATGGAAAGTCCGCATGTCCCACTAGCATCGTTGGTATGTCCAAAGAAAGAATACTCCTATTACTTTGGGTAGACTTTCTGTGTGATAGTTCAGAAACAAGCCTTTATCAAGTGCCTACTATGTGTCAGGCACTATGCTAAGCCCTTTACAAATATTAGTTCATCCGTACAACAACTATGGGAGGTAGATAGTATTGTTATACTCATTTTACAATTGAGGAAACTGAAGCAAACAGAAGTTAAGTGGCTTGCCTAAGGTCACACAGCTAGGAAGTATCTAAGATCATATTTTGAACTCCAAGCCTAGCACTCTATCCATTGCACCATCTGGCTGCCTGTGATGAACTTAATAGGTGGATATGAATTAACAAGTAACACAGGATAGGTTGTGACCTATATCACTAGATGAAATACGCATATCAAGGAAATCACAGGTCCTTTGGTGTTTTGGAGTATAAACTAATGTATGCTAATCATTTGTCAAGTAAGTGCCAGGAAGGGCAGGTGGAGGAACAGCTACTTTTGAGAATGTTCTCTCCCAGCATTGCTGTGCAAACCTGGAAGTTTTATATTTAGTGATCAGTTTGGAAAAATCTGTCTCTCAAGCAAAATTCTATACATCTACAATGTATTTTTATGGAAATCAAGAATTAAATTCAAATATTTCTGAAGACACAAAAGGCTTATGCAAGACCCAACAAATTAATTATATATATAATAATATGTATATAGGTATGCATATACATATGTGTGTGTGTAAGAAAAAAAACCAGATGAATTCAGATTTTGGTGTCCATTTGCTTTAACAGACATTCTATACCAGCAGATAATATCATAATGAATAATTTGGAAAACATAGGACACAAACCTTTGGAAACTACTAAACTTTAAAAGAAATTCAATCCCCCAACAAAGGTAATCTTTATTAGAGCTAATGCATCTATTTTCCACAATGTTGCAAAGGATGTAAATTCATCCTCTATTTATCCCACCTCATTATGGCTCCTAGAATGGATGTTAAGTACTTTATAAAAAATTTTTCCCATCCCTAACTTTCTTTTCTGATTCCTGGGAGAGATGTATACACATGCCTGCATGTAGGTCAGGGCAAATGATCAGTAGATTAGTAAAAAAAAAAGATTATTACTAAATTGTCAATTTCAAAAGTACTTGTGTTTTAAAAAAGAATCCTTGTAATATTCACAAAGTTAAGAGCATTTTTTTAATGTGAAAAGTAGATAGTGATCTTCTGAGTAACATTGGAGTGGGAAAGAGTCTTGGGATTGGAGTTAGCAAAATAGGAATTTAAATTCTGAGTTGGATATTTAACTGGATGTGTAACCCTGAGGAAATCACTGAATCTCTCTGAGTCTCAGTTTCCTCATCTGTAAAATTAAAGGGTTGGGTTCAATGTCCTCCAAGATTCTTTGCATTACCCAATGTATGATATTTTGAGATCCTCTTACCATTTTCCCCTTTACCTCCTCTCACCAGTGACACTCACTCTATTTTGCTTCCAGGATTTCAACAACCATCCATCAATATGAATTTAAACCTAATGTTTTTGAGGGATTTTAAAAGCACAGTTGTCTTAGTTTTAAGTCACCTTCACTAAAGTCCTATTCTGATGTCTGAAAGTGACACAGAGTTAACCTTGGGCTCCCAAAGACTAAGTCACAAAAGTCTAAACTCTGTCAGGTCCTACCAAACTGGAAAATCTTAAAGTATAGCCCTAGCAATGAGCTTTGTGTCCATTATCTGAGTACCACTCTAGCTAAGGTCAGAGAGATTCATCACTACTAGCTTGGTCACCAGGTGATAGAATACTATGATCACAACAAGTGTGGGGTCTATTGTATATGAGCTGTGATGCACATTGGTAAAGAGAATTCCCATATAATAATGAAAATCACAGATATTTTAACATATCCCATATAATAATGAAAATCACAGATATTTTAACATAATGAAGACAGTCTTGGGGCAGCAAGCACTTGGTAGCTAAACTTTGAGTCTCTATGGAAAAACATATCTATGCAGTTTTAGAATATATGGATTATTAACTATTATAATGGATGAAATCAATTAACTCACTATGTAGTAGGTTTGAAGGCAAAGACCCTGGGTTGAATTCTGACACTTCCTCTCTGGGAGAGCTTCATATCTCCTCATCTTCCAACCCTCAGACATTTTTCCCTAGTGTCTGATTTAAAAAAAAAGTGGCTCTAAGCCTTGCCAAGATCAATCTTCTAATGCACTTGTGATTCCAACACGTCCTGTCTTCTCCTGTAGGTTTCCCTTGTATTATTACTATTTTCTTCTCTAATCTTCAACCTCTTCTTATGGACTGGCTCCTTCCTTGCTCTCCATAAACATGCCCATGTCTCATTCATCCTTCAAAAATAAACAAACAACCCCCCCCCAAAAAAACCTCTCTTCCTCACTAGATATCATCTTATGATCATTCCTTCATTTTTCAGCTAAAACCCTCCCTTTCTTCTCATTCTCTTCCAAATCCTCTGCTATCTGGCTTCCAACCACCTCATGCAGCTGAACTGCCTTGAAAATTAAGAAACTTAATTGTCTCTCAATCCTCATCCTTCTAGATCTCTATAGAGCATCTGACTCTTTGGATCACCTTTTCTTAGATACTCTCTCCTCTCTGGGTTTTCATAAGTTTCTTCTTATTTCTCCTCATAGGTGTCTGACAGCAATTTCTCAGTCTACTTTATTACATCTTTATCCACATAATGCTTACTGACTATGGGTGTCACCCAAGGTTCTGTCCTGAGCCCTCTTCTCTTTTCTCTCTACTATCTCACACAGTAATGTCTTCGACTCCCACAGCCTCAATCATCACTATGTGGATAATTCTCACATCTATATATCCAACCTTCATCTCTGTGGTGACCACCAATACCACAGAACCAACAGCTTTTTGGACATCTTGAACTGAATGTCCGAGACATAACTCAAACTCAACATATTCAAATAAGAACTCATTATATTTTCACTCAACCCTCCCCATCCTGAATTTCTCTATTACCATTGAGGACATTGCCTTCTTCCCAGTTACCCAGGTTCACAATAATCTCAGTCTTATCCTAGGCATTCTGCCAAATGTTGTACTTTTTTTATACCTCCATAATGTCTCTTTACTCACTCAGGCACCATGATAAGTTCAGGTATTCAGCAACTTTCTTCCTTCTCTCATCCATCCTCCTCTCAGCTAGAAAAGTGATTTTCCTAAAGCAGAAGTCTAAACATGCCACTTTCCTACTCAATTCACTCTAGTGGCTCTCTATTAACCCTAGGATCAAATATAAAGTCTTTTGTTTGGCCTTTGCAATCTGGTGCCTTGCTACCTTCCAAGTCTTTTTACACATTATTCCCCTCAAAACATTCTACAATGCAATCATAACTAGCCTATTTGCTGTTCTTCACACATAACACTCTATCTTTTCTTCTTCTGCTTTTTGCCCTGACTATTCCCCATGCCTGGCATACTTCCCCTTCTTATCCTTACTTCTTGGTATTACTAGCTTCCTTCAAACTCAACTCAAATGTGACATTCTGCAGAAGGCCTTACCTGATCCCCTCCCCACCACAGTTGCTATAACCATGTCCTCTAATATTATCTTCTATCTATTCTGTATAGATCTTGTGTATATCCATTTATGCCCATCATGTCTCTCCATTAAAGCACCAATAAAAACTTCTTGAAAGCTTTCATCAGAATATGAACTCCTTGAGATCAGAGACAATGTTTACCCTTTTTTGTATTCCTAGAGCTTAGCACAGTGCCTGGCACATGGAAGAAGTTCTTAATGAGTGCTTAATAAGTGTTTTCTCAACAAGAAATGACAGGATTGAACTGGATGGCTTCTTAGGTCTTTTCTAGTTTTAAATCTATAATCTTACTAATTTATTAAATATTTGTACTGTCCTAATCTCTGAATATATAAATTTGCTTCTTAGGGAAAAGGGAGAAAAAAAGAAGAAACTCTTCCTATGCACTAACACAGAACACTGTGCTATCTGGAATAGAAAATTTTTAAACACACATCAAATACAATGACAGTATTCTTCCATCTGGGGTCTAGCAGGGTTGTCTGGTACTTACTCTACTAAGTCTCCTCATTTCAGGAGCTCTGTGACTCTCTCCACTTACCCCCAAGAAAATTTAACAGAGACTGTCAAGATAAACGATGGCAGATGGGTGAAGAGAAATAGATGGCAGAAAATCAAATGGTAATAATCCGTTGATGCTGCCAGGTGGCACAGTGGATTGAGCACTGGGCCTAGAGTTAGGAAGACCTATTTTCCCGAGTTCAAATCTGATTTCAGACACTTATGAATTGAGTGACCTTTGTAAAATCACTGAATTTTGTTTGCCTCAGTTTCCTCATCTGTAGAATAAGCTGGAGAAGGAAATGGCAAACCATTTCAGTATCTCTGCCAAGAAAACCCCAAATGGGGTCATGAAGAATCAGAAAACTGAAAAATGACTAAAATGACAATAAGAACCATCTGAGACATAAAACATTTTAGCTTGGAAATTATATGAAAATAGATCATAGAAAATAAACAGCTTATGTGAAAAGGCAGTAAGGAACAGAGGGGGAAAAATCAACCTATGAACTGGAAAGGCCCCACTTCATATTTTTCCAACTGTGTGACCCTGGGTAAGTCACTTGATCTCTCAATGACCCAGGCAGCTTTCTAAGACTATCATTTATAGAGTAGGTACCAACCCGCATACACAGAGGAGTTGCTTTATTTAAAGTTCCCTATACTAATGAAATCACAGATATAGTCCCTTCTACTCCATCTCTCTTCCCTCAAAAAATCTGTTATATACATATATTCTCCTAGGTGACTGGCCCAGCTATTTGACTCACCCAGAAGAAAGGTTGTGAGTCGTCTCATATAACTGCCAGTACTTAAGCAATTCTTAGAAGAGACCCCTGCCCTGGGATATTTCAATAGGTCCATGTCACCATAAAACTACTTATTATTAAGAACGAAGATACTCTTTTATTTTTGGAGATACCTTCATATTTATAAACTCTAATTCCTAAAGCTCCAAAGCCCAAAGCAATTTTATCAATAATGGTATTTGGATAAGGTAGGATAGGCATCGTAGCCCCACAAGGGTTGGAATAGGCAGGAGTAAGGGCTTAGAAGCGATTTCTTAGGTCTTGGTATGGGTAAACAGGGAAAAGTCATGGCAATGAACTTCCTAGAGACTTATGAAGCATCAGAAACACTTTCACAAATAATATGGTGAAACAACCTTAAATTCACTGCTTTATAGGGTTCCACTGGCACAAATTTACAGGGAAAGTGTGGTATTGAGAAAGAAAGACATTGAGAATAATAATCTTGAGAAAATTGTTCTCTCCCCTTGGGTCTATTGAAATTTGAAAATACAACAAGACACTTTAATTCAAACCCCACAAATACAAACTTTGGGATACTGAATAAAAATTACAGGAATATGTGTGTGTGTGTGTGTGTGTGTGTGTGTGTGTGTGTGTGTTGGGGGTAGAATGATGGCAAAATAGGGAACCTAGCAACATCCATCTCTGTATACTAAAACTTTGAGCATGTATAATTTCATAGGTGTGAAGATGCCCTCCACCAATGGAGACTACAACCAGTCTACAACATAATAGAAAAGTCATATGCAATAGCCTGAGATACAAAGAGGTTAAACAAATTGTCAATGGTCACATAGCCAATAAGTCTTACAGGCAAAATTTGAGCCCTGCTCTTTCTGACCTCGTGTAGTGCTCTACACTACATGCTTCCTCTATTTAATACAAATATTGATTAAAATAAATCAAATCAAGTATTCATTAAAATGGACTGGTAGAAGGTGTAATTGGCATCATTTTGTGGGTACTTACTATATGCATCTGGCAGTGATAAAATTGCATTTCTTTACCAGTATCCTATAGTTGTGATTTTCCACTAATACTTTTCAATCAATTAGTCTTTAAAAAACAAAACAAAACTATAAACAGTAAATCCCTGAACAGAGATGAAGAGTGTTGTTCATCATGCATACTACCAGGGAGAAGAACAAAAATAAATCAATTCAATAAATATTTCTTTAGTGCCTACTATGTACTAGCACTATAATGGGCACTATGGGAGATAATTTTTATTTTAAAGAAAAAGTTCAAGGCATGGTCAATTCAATTCAACTTTACAATCAATCATTTAAGTGACTACTATGTAACAGACAGAGGGGATATAAAAACAAAAATTAAAATTCCTTGTCCCCAAGGATTTTATATCCACTGAGGAGATCCTGTTACTCAAAGAATTAACCCTGAAATGAAGACATGTTTATCTGGAATGATGGTATTCAAATGTAAGGCAATGTGTGAATAGATTAGTGCTATAGGTAAATGTCTGTTTTGGGGCAGCCAGGTGGCATAGCAGATTAGAACACTGGACCAGTTCATTTCTGACCTCAAGTACTAGTTGTATGACCATGAGCAAGTCACTTAACCCTGTTTGCCTCAGTTTCCTCATCTGTAAAATGAGATGGAAAAGGAAATGGCAAACCACTCCAGTACCTTTTTTTTTTCTCACTCCAGTACCTTTACCAAGAAAACCCCAAATGGGGTCAAAAAGAGTCAGACATGAGATGACTGACTGAACAACAACAACAAATATCCACTATAGAAGAGTTTTCTCTCCTTAGTCTCTTGCATAGTTCCTGATACAGTAATAAATGTTTATTGATTGATTAACTGATTGACTGAGTCAGACAGATGGGGACTAAAGTAGTCGGAGGAAGGTTATATCAGAGGTAAGACTTCAGCTAACGCTTAATGCATGGTGAAATAGACAGAGGGAATGAGGGCATTCCATAATACTGAAAATGAATGAAATGGCCAAGAGAAAATTGGTTTGACCAAAGAGATGGCTTCCTCCCTCAATGGGTTAACAGTTTAATTGAAATGGTTTTGCTAGTCATGAGAATGAATGGAGGGGAAAAAAAAACCTATGATGTATGCTAGAATAAAGTCTAGGAAAGGTTTTACTGTTTAAAAACCTTGAACTTCAGTAGTTAGAATGGTAGATAGATGTATTCTATATAGATCTAAATGACAACAAAAGAAGAAATATATCTCTAAATTTCTTTTTTGAAAACAGTAATCACCTTTAACAAACATGAACTTCTGCAAAGATCTAAACCTAACTCAGTATACTGCCTCCCACTATAGAAAGAAAAAATATTTTGAAAGAAAGAATATTTTGAAAGAAAGAATATTTTGATCTTCATGATTTTATTTAATTAACACAAGTATACAAATAATTATCCTGATTCTAGCAGCACAATAATAGACTTAATAATAATTTAGAAAATAGTTTTACTCCCCCAAACCCCATTTTAAATAAGTCTCTTAAATTAGTAAAAAGAGTAGCTATTGACATGTCAAAAACTAATTATAGCTTCTAAAAGTAAGAACTAAATGAGACACACTGGGAGAATATGACTCCATATTCATTAATGTCCAATACAATGGTGTGAAGAATGGAGCCATTTACTTAGATTGTAGAAATTTAAGTAAGGATCTAACCAATAAGAATCTCACCACGCTCTATCTTGTTCTTTATGCTTAGGAGTTCCACCTTTCCTTCAATGACTTCAGATCATAAATTTACAATTGGAAGGGACCTCAGAGATTACTAAGCCTTATTTTACAGAAGAGGGAACTAAGGATCCTACAGATAAAGTTACTTGCCTAATAAGGTCACATATCTAAATAGCAAATGACAGGACCAAGTCTTGAACCCCTATCTATCACACCACACTTAATTTAACTCTTTTTCTAAAATTTAATATCCAATGTTGAAAATTGAGAACTGTTTTGAGGCTCAACCAAGATAATGTCAAGTGTTTTGAAAACTTTAAAGTAATACATAAATATATTATTATTATTATTCCCTTAATCTGTCTCTTTATCATATCTTTGAAATTTCTTTGGTGGTCAATTTTGACTTCTTTCACCATTTATTTCTCTTACACTCTCCAGGTCTGAGCCCCACTAATAACTACCTTGTTGATCTCATTTTATATTACCACTTCAGGTGCTACTTATTCTTATGACTTGCAAAACAACCTTAGCTAGAATGTAAACCTTTTGAGGGAGAAGGCCATTTCTTCCATTTCCTTCACATCCCCTCAGAGATTCAGTTCTGTGCAGACAGCAGACACATAATAAATGTTATCTATTCAATAATTCATTCCTGAATCTTTTCCTCTTCATCCAGTCACAAATAACTACCAATGTCTTTGTTATTTTGACTTATGCATCTCTCTGCTGCATTATACAAACCAAAGGCACGACACTTGAAAAGACTTGAATGGAGCAGGTTAAATTGAGAGAAAACTGCTATAAGCAAGGTAGAAATCACAAGAGCACGAATTTGTTGCCTTGAAGTAGGGAGATGGGGAAATTCAAGAAACTAAAGGAAAAAACAAACTTGAGTGAACCAGTGAGATTCATCAGAGATATGAGAAGGAAGGGAGACAGATCTTGCTTTTAGACATCTTCTACTGTCTTTTTTTTTTCCCACCAGTCTCCCCTTTCAGTTACTTTTATAATGGAAGCTCATAAGTCTCCCTTGTGCATCACTACTACAAGAGGACCTTGCAGTTAGGAATGTATATAGAGAAGGAAGACTGAGAAGGGGCATCATCATACCACATATTGGCCATCATCAAATTGCATGAAACACCCAGGCTAAATATTGCTGGTAATGAAAATATGGACAGGAGGAACTGCACAGTAGGTGAAAAGTTTTGCTTAAAACTTGTTTAGACATATTGCCTTAGTACTTATTTTCCTCCCTAGAAGCAAATGGAAAATTTAGGGAGGTGTATTAACTCTTTATGAAAATTAGAATATTTCTTGATGAATTATTGTGCCACTAATTGAATGTTACTTTAGTGAGAAGGCTTTCCTCAATGTGACAGAGATTAAGAATTCATGATCTTTGCCTCCTACTTTTCTTTATAACCTGATTTTTCTCCCACTTACAGTACCTCACTTATTTCCTTAAATTAATTCTCTCTCTCTCTCTCTCTCTCTCTCTCTCTCTCTCTCTCTCTCTCTCTCTCTCTCTCTCCCCCCTTCCTACTAACAAAGAACACATCCATGTACTAGTAACTGTTTTGATTACAGAAACTTTCTTCCTTTCTGATCTCCCCTTTTATGACTATTTCCTATACATTGTTCCCAAAATTATTCTTGTCCTCAGCTATGTCCAGTCTTCATTCTAAGCATACAGTTAAATCTTGATTTCCAAAATTTTCTAAAACTCTCCTCCTGACCTGCTCCCAACTTTGTTTCCTGGTCCTTCAAATCCTGCCATTTATATTCCTTTTCAGCATTGCATTTGAAACAGCCCAGTGGTGTCAGACTCGGAAAGAAATGTAGTCACTAAACTAAACTAAGGATCCCTGTAGGCTGTATATTCACTTTAAAAAAACCACATATTAACATTATCTATGTTCTGCTGTATTTTCATTTATTTTGTTAAATATTTCCCAATTACATTTTAATGTAATTGAGGCTTCATTGAGTAGTGCTGCCTGTTATGATGACTCTGGTAGACTATGGGACTGCAATTCAAGAAGACCCACATTCAAGTCCTCCCTAAGCCACTGGCTGTAAAATTCTAGGCAAGTTTCACAGTCTCTCTGGGCAGCAATGTCTTCATCTATAAAAAGAGAGTTGGATTGAATGGCCTCTATGGTCCTTTCTAGCTCTAGATAAGTGATCCTTTTTCTACCTGTTTCCATTTTGGGCTCTTCATGCCACTACTCCATGTTGAAACAGCTTTCCCACTGATGCATGTCAGAGCACCTCACTCCTCTCTTCCAGATTGTTTCTGAAAATCCACCTGCTCTATGAAGCTTGTTAGCAATTACACCCACACAGTGCTCTGGTTGTTTACTTTATTATTCCTGGGGTTTGTGTCCTTAGACAGTTCTTCAGGACTAGGGGTGTGTTTATTGCCCTTTACCTGATAGAAAATGTAAGCACACTTAGACTGAGTGCCCTATGAATAAAGAAAGGAGAAAGCACCAGAGATTTTTTGTACCAACTCACTCAAGCATGGCTTGGAATTATTAGGGCGTTGTCTTATGGCACCCTCATTTCCCTTTTTTTAAAGTATTTTCAGGAAAAAAAATAATCTGCCCCATAGCCTTCTTATTCCCATAAACAGTATTAGAATAAAATTTCTCCAGCTATCTATGAGCATTGCAACACTTACAGCAGCGGAGTGGTGGATGGACAGTTAGTTTCACTAACTGCTGCCAAGTTGCCTATTCATGGGGTGCTGAACAATGCTGATGTCTTCTGATTAATTCATGGGCAGG
The DNA here is from genome assembly GCA_011680675.1 of Gymnobelideus leadbeateri. Classification (NCBI taxonomy): domain Eukaryota; kingdom Metazoa; phylum Chordata; class Mammalia; order Diprotodontia; family Petauridae; genus Gymnobelideus; species Gymnobelideus leadbeateri. The sequence goes on from WOXC01006253.1 coordinate 778,120, forward strand.
ACAAGATTGCTGCCACCAAATATGCCTAGGTTGAGAATCATAGAGTTAGAAAGGACCTCAATTCAAGAGATCATTTAGTCTATCCCCTGACCTCAAATTAACCCATTGAGATTCTAGGGGAATCTTTTAAAAAGTTCTGCTCCATATTAAATGATGCTGAAAATTTTCTATCTGCAAAATGCTGCACCATGGGGACACTGCAGGGACCATTTGTTGTTTCGTTTTTTGGGGGAGGAAGTCCATTTTAAAACAGTGACAGATAATGTTCCACAATGGAAATAGTCAAATCCCAACTTTGCCTATGTGAAATCAGGCATACCCCTTTCCCTCTGTCGGCTTCAATTTCTTTATCTATAAAATGAGGGGTTTGAAATAGATTATCTCTAAGGTTCCTTCCTGTGCTACATTTATCATCCTGTGTTAAAGAGCACAGAGGCAAAAACAGAGATTTAGGAGATTAGGGGAAGAATCTTGGACCTCTTCTTGATGGTTTGAAAGGTGATCACAATGACTTTTCAGTCTTTTCCCCTAAAGTTCAGTTTATCAATAAACCTTGAGTTACATATTTAAAAGAAAATTAAATTTTCTTATAAAAAGTTACTCACTAAGTACTCTTGTAACAGTAAGTATATTTTTTAAAACTCCAGAGCTATCTCCAACCGGGTGTATGGTTGATTATATTCGCTATTCAAATGTGCTTAGGGTTTGTAGACTAAATTTTCCTACCATGAACCATGTAAACCTGCTGACTTTTTGAATCCATGTCATATTCTACTATAAATGCAAAAACCAGTCTAAATATTACTACGTGTTTGTGAATTGATGTTACTTCTTTCAAGTGTCATATCAGTTCCAAGCTAAGCTAGCATTCCAAATTTTATCAAACTAGTCCCTGTATTGGTCCTTGGGGAATTGTGCTACTCATTGATCTCCTAACAAGTCTACTACACAGTTGTTACCTTTAATAATCCTGTATTAAGTCTGCCTTAATGCCTAAATGTGGATACAAGTGAACCTATGCTCTTAAAGGGTATGCATGAAAGTGTTATCCTACTGGAGAGGTCGAGAGCATGGTTCTAGCAAATTATTTTGTTTCCTTTCAGAGGATCAGCTTAGCTGAGTATGAAAAGGTTCATCACTGGAAAGAGAGCCGCTTTGTGATGACTTCTTAGGCTATGGAAACTCATGGAACAAATAAAAATAAAAATGCTTGTCAGTCCATCCTATGTGACCCTTTTCTGATTCTTTAGTTATGATGGCAGAGAGGTGGAAAGGTGGACAGAGGATGGTTAAAATCACAATTTTTAGACCATCTATAAACTTACAACTTAGCAGGTGGTACTTGGAAAGTGAGATACTTGTCAAAGCATCAGCAAATGGATCTACTATTGAAGGAGCTAAATCATATGAATCTTGAAAGTTTCCTTATAAAGGAAATTAGAGAGAAGGAATCTGCAACCACCTGGAAGTAGGGTTCATAAGCACTTTTTGTAGAGGAAAGAAAGCAGTGAAAATGGTTCTATTTATTATATACCCCCAAACAACAAGAAATAGTTTTTTCATAATTATTTTATTGGACATTTGGTCATCTTAAATCCCAAAACTCATGATAAGTATTTGCAAAAAGATCACTGTGAAAATAGTTGTAGCAGGGACGGCTAGGTGGTGCAGTGAGTAAGAGCACCGGCCTCAGAGTTGGGATGACCCGAGATCAGATCCGGCCTCAGAAAATGAGCACCCACACATAAATAATGACTAGCCATGTAACCTTGAGCAAGTTGCTTAACCCCAATTGCTTAAAAAAAAAGAAAATAGTTGTAGCTCATACATCACATCAGTTATAGAGGATAAAAAAGAGAAGAAATTCTGTGAATAACTCAATTGTTGGTGTTTTTGTGACCCCAGTTGGGGTTTTCTTGGCAAAGATACTGGAGTAGTTTGCCATTTCCTTCTCCAGCTTATTTAACAGATGAGGACCTGAAGCAAATAGGGTGAAGTGACTTGCCCAGGGTCACACAGCTAGTTAGTGTCTGAGACCAAATTTGAACTCAGGAAGAGTCTTCCTGACACTGTGGTGCCACCTAGCTGATCTGAGCATAGCTTTCATCTAAGGATAAAGATAGTGGTAAATAGAACCTTACTGAAACAGCCCTTGCTTTTAAAAGCAATTGATAATGAAAATTAGGTAATGGAAAGAAGAAAGAACAGCAACACTGATTATAGTAATTTCACACTGAAATTTAAACAATGTAAATCAATTGCTATAGCAAGGAGAACGAAAGAGTTTACAAAGTGCCTTAGCAGTTAACACCTGACAATTGCTATGTAGAGAGATATCTAGAATATGAACTCATTTGTAAATCTTATGAATAAGCATAATGGATGATTACAAGTAGTGTCACAGTGGAAAATTAAATCAGTTTTTAAAATGCTCAGAGCACAGAATATAATGTCAGATGTTTTTGGTGTATGAATCAATTCTGCTGATTGTTTTTTCCTCTTCTTTCTCTGTTAACAACTCAAAAGAGTTGACCATCCATACAACAGAGATCAAATGGATGAAGACTTTATAGAGCCAAGATAATGACATAAAGCATTCATCAATATGTGTGTCTGGGATAGACAATACAAACAAAGAACTGGGTTCACCATTAAGTATGAGAAGAGTTGGATAGACTGCCTTCATGTAATTGCAGACCTGCTTTAATGACTCCCAATTTTTCTTGGAAATAAAGGACCATTTTTTAAATGCCAATACTCTACCAGTGTTTTTTTCTATGGTGAAGAGGAATTGAATATAAGAGTCTCATATGAACTAAAAATGACTATCAGACAGAGAACGATGGAGAGGTGCATGGTTAAGTGTGAGCAGGCTATAAAATATAACCAATGAGGAACTTCAGACAAGAACAGGGATACAATATGGCATCAAGAAAATCCATGATAGAAAAATAAGATGGAATCGTGAAATGGCAAGAGAAAGGGATGGCAGGAGACCCCAGATCCATTTGAATATAATAACCTTTGTAGCAGAATAATTATAGGTTCTATGCTCATGACTTCTCCTGTCATTTATCAATAGGTGCTCAGTGAATACTGCCTGATTAATTCCCATGGAAGCTTTGAATAACTGAGTTTTCCTTTGGTGGCCAAATAGCAAAATATGTGGTCACTGTACTAAGTTAAATTCTAATTTTCTAGGTCTTCCATTAAAGAAGCTCTTTCTGCTTCTTTACCTCTTAAACCAAAGTGATACATGTGAAATTCCCCAGACAGTCCTTGGATCCATCTTAAATAGAGGAATTTTAACATTATTCTTTGTCTAACTCATCAATACCTCTTCTATATCCAAAGGTATGACAGACTTTTCTTTGTTCTATCTTTCCAACTCTAAAGCATCCTAAGAATCTTTCCAAAACCTACAAAGATTTCATGTGTTCTCAGTAAATCCTATATTCTGGTGAATAACCAAAATTTATCAACAACTTCATTTACTCCGTGGTTCATCCCAAGGGTAAAGCTTAAATTGCTGAGCAATAGCCAGGCTTTAAAAAACTATTTCTCAAACTATACCTTTGTTGCTTGTGTTTTGTAAAATTCCTTACTGAGGCATACATATCTCTTATGATAATTTGCTTTTTTGTCTTATTTTTAGTTGCTTTAATTTTCTTTTGTTAAGTCCTCTATCAATGATGCACTTTAACCTAAGATGCCCTCAAGGAGGCTTAGTTCCTTGCTTGTGATTACTTTTTCCACCTACACATGCATCCATTCTCCTGAGTTTACTCCTTTATATTTATTGCTTGACATTGTGCATAACCTTAGAGCACATACAATAATAATATAACTTTGCAGTTTTAGATCCTCTCTGCTCCTTGCTCTTCCTAGCCTCTACCCTTGGCTTTTACCATTTCAATCTCATTTTTCCCTCCTTTTGCCAACTCTGTGGAATTATAATTTATTTAGATGCTTGCTTACCTAATCATTTCTAATCATTTTTAAGCATACAAGAAATCTTTATTGATTTTAATAACAAGTATTTATTAAGTAACCACTGAGTATCTGACAACATACTAGGTGATATAGCATTTTGTTATGCCATGCCTTAGTGTTATAAACATACCTTTTGCCTCAACTCCCTTCTCTACACATCCTTTATTGAACTGTCAAATTGATATTCCTAAAGCAGAGGTCTGACCAGGTCATTTTTCTGATAAACTTCAGTGGAAAATTAATGATACTGGAAAACCAACTACAAGCCCCTTTGTATGTCATTTGAGCCCTTTTATAACCTGGCTACAATCTACCTTTTTATTAGCTTCATATGGTCCAGCTGACTGGCTTCTGTACCTTTCATACAAAATGCTTTACCTCCCATCTTCACACCTTTGCACAGGATCCTCATACTACTCCCAATGCCCCATGCCTAGAATGAACTTCTCCAGCCCATTTCTTAAACTTCTTAATTTCCTTCAAAACTTAGCTCAAGCTCAGCTTTTTACATGAGGCCTGGAGTCAGGAAAACCTAAGTTCAAATCTGGCCTCAGTCACTTAGTAGCTGTGTCACCCTGAACAAGTCATTTAATCCTGTTTGTCTCAGTTCCTCATCTGTAAAAAAGAGTTGGAAAAGGAAATGGCAAATCACTCCAGTATCTTTGCCAAGAAAATCCCAAATGGGGTCATGGAGAGTAGGACGCAATCGAAACTACAGAACAACAACTTTCTAGTACATACCTCCCCCACTGCCAAATATTTTGCCTTGTATGCAAACTCAAATAGAAACAGAGTCACTAAAAAATACATAAAGAAAAGAATCCTTGTCTGGTACTGATTTAGAAAGCCACATATGAACATTATCTGTATTCTACTTTATTCTTATTTATTTTGTTAAATATTCCCCAATTCTATTTTAATCTGATTCTCCTCTACTCAGGAACGTTGACACCAATATGCTGCCCATGTTTGTTATTTCTGTTGTATATGTTCTGCTTATGTTTATAAATATACATGTTATCTTGCTCAAAAGAATGTAAGTTGGGGCGGCTAGGTGGCGCAGTGAATAGAGCGCCGGCCCTGGAATCAGAAGGACTTGAGTTCGGAGCCGGCCTCCGACACTTAATCCATACAAACAAAAACCTAGCCGTGTAACCTTGGGCAAGTTACTTAACCCCAATTGCTTTAAAAAAAAAAAAAGAATGTAAGTTCCTTCATTTCAGGGACTAGAATAGTTCCTGGCATATAGGAAGCGCTTAATAAGTACTTATCAATTATTAGAAACAAGCAAAAGAATTTAAGGTCCCACCTAAAGCACACTTTTGTTTTTCAAATAATACTTGATTCAAAAAATATTTTAAAAATTTAAACAGTATCCTGAAATTAGAAAATTTGGAGAACTATACAACAGATTTAACTGTGAGTATTTTGCATACAGAGCAGCCAGGTGGCACAATGGCTATGGTGACAGATGTAGAGTTAGGAAGACTCATCCTCATACATTCAAATTTGGCCTCAGACACTTGGCAACTCACTTCACCCTATTTGCCTCAGTTTCCTTATCTGTAAAACGAGCTGGAGAAGGAAATGGCAAACCACTCCAGTATCTCAGCCAAGAAAACTCCAAATAGGGTCACAAAGAGTTGAACACAACTGCAAACAACTGAACAGAAGCAACATTTTACATACCTTTATTGCACTGAAAATAATTATTTCTACAGTATTTATTATGTTATAAACATATAGGCTACCATAAGTTCTAGCCATTAAATCACAGAACCAGACCTGGAAGGGACCTTAGAGATCTCCTAGCCAAATGCCTTGTCTCACACATGGGGAAACTGAACCTCAGAGATGTTAAATGTCATTCTGACAGTACGGACCAGAGATGGGATTGGGATTCAGTTCCTTTGATTCCTAGTTTGATGTTCCTTCCACCATATCACTTAGTCTCTCACATTTAATTGAACAGAAGCAGGAGCAAACAAACATTTATTGAATGCCTACTATGTACAAAACACTCTTTTGTTTGTTCAGAATACAAATATCAAACATAAGTTGTCCTGGAGTTTACACATTAACAGGAGAGATAAGATAGTAAGACAGGAGAAAAATATCAACAATCCAAATCAAAATATGGTAATTACATTATACAACAAAATGATAGTGGAAGTTTGAGGAGGTGTTGCTTAATGTTAAGTCTTCAGAAAAATGTCACCTCTATTTTCTTCTCTTCCATTAAATACAATCATTAAACTTCATTTACTCAATAGGTATTTACTGATCAATGATTGTAAGTCAGATTTTAAGCTCTACAAAGATATATGAGACACAATTTCCTGCCATGAAGGAGCTTTCAATTTAGCTATACACGTGTACAGGTAGCATTCACAAATAGCTTCAACAGAAGGCAATGTGTGCTAGGTGACAAGTAAGTGAAACAAATTAAGTGTGCCAACTCACAAGACAAGAAGGATGCTGATCAGGGAAGAGGAAGTGGTATGGCATTTGAGCTGCATTGGTTTTTAGTATGTTGAGATGGGGGAGGGGCAGTGAGTTGGGCAGCATTCCAAATAGAGGGCAGGGCATGAGCCAAGGCAAAATGGTGGGAAAGCACGGTGTGTATCAGGAGAATTGCAAGTCGTCCAAATTAGCTGGAACATCTGATGCTTATAGGAGAGCACACAGCATCTAATAGTATTTTGCATAGAGAAAACACTCAATAAATATTTATTGAATTGATTTGAAGTGAGCAAAGATAGATCAGTCTGGAAAGGGATGTTGGAATTAAGACAAAGGAGAATCTTAAATGCTAAACTGTAGAATTTGGATTTTAGGACAAGAGCAGCCATTGCACATTCTTGAGAAGGGGGGAGAGGAGAAGGATATAAGTGGCACTTAAGTTAGATGGATTAAGGAAGATGTAAGAAAAGAAGGTAAAAAAGGCAGCTGAGAGTTCACTGAAATAGTCCCCAGATAGGGACCAGAGCTAGGGCAGTGGCAGTGGGGGATGGAAAGGAAGGGACAAGACGTGATGACAGGTTGGCAAAGAAAGGGGAGTCAGAGATCACTTTGAGTTCGGAGCCTGTGTAAATAGAGAAAATGTCTTTATTATTATTAACCAACTTTGGCCAGTCAAAGAAAAAAAAAGGAGTTGCTTTGGGGAGTAACATGATAAACTCACTTTTAAGCTCATTGTGTTTGAGGTATTAGCAAGACACCCACATGGGAATGTCCAGCAGGCATTGGAAATGTGGAACAGAAACATTTAACAGAGGTTAGTACTAGAAATAAAGATTTAGAAATCATCCACATAGACGAGAATTTAAGCCCTAGGAGATAATGATGATAGCAATAATGACTGATATTTATATCGCACTTTAAAATGAGTGAAGCACTATACATATTATTTTACTTGAGGGAATGAAAAATATTAGGCAGACAATATAGAGAGGGAATAGGAGAGGATAAGGAAAAAAGAGGAAAGTAAAAGGCTAAGCATAGCCTTAGGAAATGCCCATATTTGGGGGGCAAGAGGAAGAAGAAAAGCCATACAGAGAAGAGGAACTAAGGAGCTAAGAATTTATGTAGAATTTCAAAAAGCCTTTGTCCAGGTTATCACATTGAGGTTACTAAAGCATCAGCTTCATGTGTTTCCTACAGAGAATGTCATGTCAGTTATGCACTCCATGTGACCATGCAGCTTTCTTTTCACCTGGACATCTTCCCTCACTCCCCTTACCATATTTTCCTTTTCTTTCTTCCAAACTTCTCAACTTTAGCTCTGAGAATTATAATCAAATCAGTACTACCATTGCCTCTGGGTGTGTCATCTGAATGTCAAGTGATTGCCTTATTGTTCTACTCATCACCTTTGTGACTTCCCAAAGCATAACTACCTTCCCAGGATACTAGTTTTCTAAGTGTTATCTCCCCATCATGGCCAACTAGATAGCTCAGTGAATAGAGAACTGGGCCTGGAGTCTGGAAGACTCTTTTGAAGAAGTTCAAATCTGGTCTTAGACACTTACTGACTGTGTGATCCTGGGCAAGTCACTTAACCTCCATTTGCCTTAATACACCAGAGAAGAAAATGGTGAGTCACTCCAATATCTTTGCCAAGAAAACTCCATGGACAGTATGGGTCACAAAGAGTTGGACACAACTGAACAACATCTTCCCATAACACTAATGCATTGTTGGTGGAGTTGTGAACTGATCCAGCCATTCTAGAGAGCAATTTGGAACTATGCCCAAAGAAAGGGCCATAAAAATATATATACCCTTTGACTCAACAATACCACTTCAAGGGCTATATCCCAAAGAGATCATACAAGTGGGAGGAACCCATATGTACAAAAATATTTATAGCAGCTCTTTTTGTAGTGGCAAAGAATTAGAAATCAAGGGGATGCCCACAATTGGGGAATGACTAAACAAGTTGTGGTATATGAATATAATGAAATGCTATTGTGTTATAAGAAATGAGGAGCAGACAGACTTCATAATAACCTGGAGAGACTTATATAAACTGATGCTGAGTGAGGGAAGCAGAATCAGGAGAAATCTGTACACAATTATAGACACAACGTATGTGTAATGACTGACTTTGATAGACTGGGCTCCTCTCAGCAAGGCAAGGTTATAAGAGAACTCCAAAAGACTCGTGATGGAGAGGGCTATACATACCCAGAGAAAGAACTACAGAGTCTGAATGCAGATTGAAGCAAACTACTTGCTCTTTCTCTTTTGTGTCTTGTTTTATTTCATTACTTCTTTCTTATTGTTCAATTCATTGGTTATAATTCTTCTTTACAACTTGACTAACATTTGATGGGAAGATATTTGTAGAACCTATATCAGATTACATGCCACCATAGGTGGGGGGAGAGGGATGAGATGGAGGGGGAGAAAATTTAGAATTCAAGGGATTGTGGAAATGAATTTTGTAAACTAAAAGTAAATTTAGAAAAAAACAAACAATATCTTCCTCAAAAGTAAGTTCCTCAAAGGTAGTGGGCCCCATCATTTTCATTGTATCCCTAGCATTTAACACAGATCTGAGAACCTAGTAAGTGCTTAATAAAGGTTTTTCATTCATTAATTAACGTGGAAAATAGGTCAAATTAGTAATACAAGTCTTAAAGGTCAGTCCTACTCTTAACTTTAATAGAGCTTCTTTCTCCAGTCTTTCGAAACAGATTTCCAATAGACTCCTCCACAATTTCAGTGATAAGTTAACTAACACAGCTCTTCCCTAGGCAGAAATCTATCATAAAACCAGAGTACAATAGTTTGAAATCCTCTTGATGTCAATCAATCAACAAACATTTATTAAGCACTTACTAAGTGCCAGGGACTGTGCTAAACTAGAAATTTAAAAAGAGACAAAGAAAAATCCCTGCCCTCAAGGAACCTGCAATCTAAAGAAGGAGAAAATATGCAAAGCAAACTATATACAGGATAAATGGAAATAACAGAGGGAAGGCAAGAATTGAGAGGTTGGGGAAGGTTTCCCATAGAACACAGGATTTTAGTTGGAACTTGAAGGAAGACAGGGTGGTCAAAATGGAGCTGGAAGACAATTTGAGAAAAGGCAGGACTTGGGAGATGGAGGAGTATCTTGTTCATGGATCAGTCAGAAGGCCAGTGTCACTGAATCAAAGAGAACATGTTTGGGAGTAAGTTGTAAGAGTAGAAAGATAGAACAGGGCTAGGTTACAAAAGGATCTAAATGCCAAACAGCATTTTTATATGCCACTGAATTGAAGACTCAAATTGGTACATAATCCAAAATTTAGCAAATTCCTAGGTGAGAAGCTTTTCAAGGAAAAGGTAGCAAAGGAGTAGAGTGTAGAACATAGAAAGAAAACTGAATCTGGAGTCAAAAGGTCAGGATCCAGCTTCTTCACAGCCAGTACAAACAGGCAAATAATTTAATCCCGTTTTCTTCATTGCCAAATGAGGGGATAAGACTAGATCATTCCTTCTAGCTTTGAATCCTATAATTTTATGAGTATGCAATGGTGCTGCAATACATTTGGCACTAGAACTGGGAGAAGAAAATCTGGGTTGGAGATGGTTGAAAAATTCCATTTCAGGGGCTTTAGCAAAAAGCAGGTGAAATTGGTGATTGAGGCTGAGTAGTGAATTTCTGGCCACATGTCTTCAAATCCCACATTTGTGCATTTATACTACGGATTTTTCTAACCCCTTGTTCTAATATGTTAGAGATGCCAAATAAATATAATATAAGAACAACAAATCTGGAAGCAGATTGAATTTGGCAAAGCAACTCAGTCTATTTCAAGAACATCTTGGGTCTTACAAATTTATTTGGTCATGCAACTTTTCTGCTTAATTTTAAAGGCTTTTATATTTAGTGGAAGTTTAATCCATCTATTTTTGCTTTATGCATATTTAACTCATCAAAAATTTGGTATTAGTAGAGTAATTTGACAACTAAAAAGGCTTAAGAATATTTTCTCTGCTTTATTCTAGGGAAATAAAATGTCATGGAAAGTTCACCCCTAAACAGAAGGAATCCAAGAACTTCAGTAGGTTCTGAACTTGGCAATGTATACTTTTGTCTCCAAGATGAATTTCATGAAACAAGAATGCCTGATACATACATACTTTAAAAGCACTGATGATTAATGAGAAGGTGACATCTTTTCAAGGTTATGCTTGATTTTGAAATTACCAGAAAATCTTTCTACTAATTCTAATTCATTTTATAATGCCTGTCAATAAACCATCTTGAAACTTTTGTGGCACAAATACATATGCAACCATTTATTTAACAATTACTGCCTATCTATACATTTTGGTATCTTTGAAGATTTTCTCTCAGACATAATGAAAAATGATCATATTCTCTTGAGGACTGAAGGTGAAGGAAATGTCATCATGAGGTACAAAAAGGCTATAATTGGACAGGCAAATGAATAGCTGATTCATATTTAAAGAATTTGAGGAAGAGGGGACCCACACACAACCTTTCTCAGTAATTTTTTAAAATTTCTTAAATATCTTACATTTACTTCGGGATAGGATGCACCATCTACATGATAACATCTTATAATACCAATGAAGTAATTCAGTAGCATGATCCCAGTTATTTTACAGATGATTAAAAATGCATGAAGAAAAGATTATTAGTGTATCAACCATAGTCTGAATCTATCCACTAAACCTCACAGTCTCCTCCAGTGCACAGGCAGTATCCAAATATCACAAGGAAGTTATAGTTTATGCAAAAGCCATAGTTTCTTAGATCTGTAAGGCACCTTTTCAACATTTACTTCCAGTGCATTTTTCTGTCAGTCTTCTAGAGTTAGATGCAATGGGAAAAAATGGAAGTTCCTTTGACATCCTCTGTCCCCCCTCCCCACAATGCTTTTATTTTTTTGTCAGAATGCTGGGCGTGATGATCTTTCAGGTACTGACCAGTTCTAATAGTCAATGACAGTATAAGTCCACAAAGTAAATCTCTGTTAAGAAATAACTTTCCCAGCAGAGCCAAGATGGCGGAGTAGAAACAGCTCATCCAAGCCACTCTGCCCCCAGATTTCCCCCAAACTATGTAAAAGGGGATTCTGAACAACTTCTGGAGCCCCAGCACCCACAGAACGACACAGAGAAGCTAACCCCTCCCCACTGAGGACAGCCCAGCAGCCCTGCAGGAAGGACCAGCGCAGCAGTCTGGGAGCTGGCAGCGCACAGCACGCAGAGTGCGGGGAGCCAAGCTGAGCCCAGGTCCGCGTGAGCCGAGGTTTTATCCCCAGAGTGGCAGGGCCAGCAGCCAGCTGGAGGAACCCCAGAACACCAGCAGCTGTGGCGACTCCAGAATTATCAACATAGACATGCCTAGGACAAAGTAAGAGGTTAGTGTCCTATGGACTTTGGGACCTGTATTTGGGGAATGCATCGGCTCCCTCCCCTGGGGGCTAGAAGCCACTGAGGAGACATGCCATTTTGTAGTTTTCAGAGGCAGCTCCACCTCCTGGCCTGCAAATTGTAGGGAGATCCAGCAACCAGTCTTGGCGGGTAATCGCTCTTGCTTTAACCTCCCTGGATCTGGATTGTGATCTAGGGTGGAAGTTGTAGGTGGGTTTACAGTTTGCCAGAAACGGAAGTTGCCCCCCACACATTCAGGACGAAAATTCCTCTATCTGGCCTTAAAACCATAGTGTGGCAACAAGCCCAAAAGTCAAGCAATTAAGTGGCAACATGCCAAGGCAAAGGAAACAGAAAAATGCAACCCTAGACTCCTCTTTTGGGGGCATAGAGCAGGAAAAGGACTGTGAGGTCAGAAGTCCTGCTCCAAAAGCCCCAGGGGAAAACATGAGCGGGTTGCAGGCCACAGAGGACCTTAAGAAGGACTTTAAAAATCAAATAAAAGAAGTGGAGGAAAAATTGGAAAGAGAAATGAGAAGGATGCAGGAAAAGTATGAAATGAGGGTCAACAGCCTGACTGAGGAAAACAACCTTAAAAACCTTAAAAAATAGACTAAACAAAAAAACAAACCTTAAAAAACAGACTAACTCAAATGGCAAAGGAGGCCCAAAAGGGCAATGAGGAGAAGAATGCCTTAAAAAGTCGAATTTGTCAGATGGAAAAAGAATCTCAAAAGCTCACTGAGGAGATTCATTCCTTCAGAGTTAGACTGGAGCAAATGGAAGCTAATGACTTTATGAGAAATCAAGATGCTGTTAAGCAGATCCAAACAAATGAAAGATTAGAAGGCAATGTGAAATATCTCATGGGAAAAACCACTGACCTGGAAAATAGATCCAGGAGAGACAATTTAAAAATTATTGGACTACCTGAAAGCCATGATCAAAGAAAGAACCTAGAAATCACCCTTCAAGAAATTCTCAAGGAAAATTGCCCTGATGTTTTATATCCAGAGGGCAAAATAGAGGTTGAAAGAATCCACCAATCACCTCCTGAAAAAGATCCCAAAAAGAAAACTCCCAGGAATATTATAGCCAGGTTCCAGAATCCCCAGATCAAGGAGAAAATACTACAAGCAGCCAGGAAGAAACAATTTCAATATTGTGGAAACACAATCAGAATAGCACAGGATCTGGCAGCTTCTTCACTGAGGGATCAAAAGGCATGGAATATGATATTCCAGAGGGCAAAAGAACTGGGAATGAACCCAAGGGTCACCTACCCAGCAAAACTGAGTATTTTGTTTCAGGGGAAAATATGGTCATTCAGTGGAATAGAGGACTTTCAAGCATTCTTGAGGAAAAAACAGAGTTGAATAGAAAATTTGACATCCAGACACAAGAAGCAAGAGATGCCTGAGAAGGTAATCAGGGAAAAGAAATCAAAAGGAACTTATCAAAGTTGAACTATTTACATTCCTATATGGAAAAGCAATAACTGTGACTGATGATATCTTTCTCACTATGAAAATAATGGAAGAAGGGTGTGTGGTCATATGAATACATATGTGAATGTGTGTGTATATGGTTACAGTTATATATGGATAGAGGGCATAGGTTGAATTTGTTGGGAAGGGAGAATACTCAAAGGATGAAATTATGAGGTGAGAGAGGAAAGTAGCAAGAGGACATGGGGAGAGACAGGGTAGGGTAAACTATCCCATGTAGAAGAAGCAAGGGGAAGTGGTTGCAAGGGAGGGGGAGAATAGGAAGGCTAAAAAGGCAAAACCACATTCACATTGAATTTGATTCAGGGAGAGAATTACATACATACTAAATGGGATATCTCAACCTGCAGCAGGATAGGGGGAAGGGGGATGAGAGGAGGGATGATGGATGGGAGGGCATGCTTATGGGGAGGGGAGGTTGGAAGTACCCACTATAGAAGAGGGACAGGATCATGTAGGGAATGGAGCAGGTGGGGGGTGGGATGAGTGGGAGGGAATTATAAGCAGCCTTGTACAATATATCTACTATGATAATGTTTTGCATAGCTAGACATGTACAACATATACTGAATTACTTATCTCCCAAGAAGGAATGGGTGACAAGGGAGGAAGGAAATGGATCTGAAATTCAAGGTCGTAACATTAAATGTTTCAAAATATATATAAATACTATTATTAATTCTCTTTTGCCTATAATAGGGAGATAAGATGTGCAGGCATTGGGACACAAAGATTCACCTTCCTCTAATGGAAAAGTCGATGGGAGTATGGGAGAAGGTATGGGAGAGAGCAGATTGGAGGAAGCGATATCTTGTGGGACTGCTATTCTGGGAGGTTGGGTAGGGGAATAATGGGGGGAAAATGATTGTAACTCAAAATCTGGCGGAAATGAATGATGTAAAACAGAAGTTAATAAAGCATTTGTTTAAAAAAAAAGAAATAACTTTCCCTTACATTGCTTCTGATTGATAATCTTCATTGAGGATATTTAATATTTTTTCAATTATAATTAAACTATTAGCCTCTCTAAATTTCAAAAGTTTAAGTGTTGGTGATGACAATGATGCTGATGATAAGGACTTGAGTTTAAACAGAATCTTAGAATAATTGAATTTTAATTCCTTCATAGCAAATGTCATGGAGGACATTTAGTCAAGTCCTCCATGTAGAAAGTGTAGGAGACATGAATATTCTCTATGATATCTTGACAGGTGTCATCCAGTCTTTACTTGAAGACTTCTAATGATGGAAGACTCACTACTATGCTTCCTGAGGAAGTTGATTCCATTTTGTTCCCATTTTAATAAATATAAAATTCATTCTAATATTCAGGGGGAGGGGGAAAAAGCTTCTTTCTCATAATTTTCTATCAAGGGACTCAACTTTTACCCTCTGGAATCAAGCAGAAATATAATCCTCTCTTTTACCCTTAACATATGTTAAGACAGTGATTGTGTCTATATTAAGCCTTCTCTTCTCTTTGCTCAACATTTCTAGCTACCTTAATTGATCCTTAAAGAATCTGGAAGAGTTTCCCTAAATCAGGAGTTCTTAAGCATTTTGTTGTCATGGACCCCATTGGTAGTCTGATGAAGCCTATAAAGCTCTTCCCAGAATATTTACAAATGCGTAAAATAAATTAGGTGAGATTATAAAGGATCATATTGAATTCAATAATATTGAAATAAAGTTATTAAAATCTTAAAAAAAAAACAAGTTCTTGAACCCCAGGTCTAGATCTAACCCCCTGCTCTAAATCTATTTCACTTATCAATTATCTCTCAGAAAGGGATGTAATATTCTGAATGAATTGTTTCCATCTTGTTTGCATCTCTATTATGTTTTTAATTGGGCATCTAGGTAGCACAGTGGATAGAACATTAGAATCGGGAAAACCTGAGTTCAAATTTGACCTCAGACACTTACTAGTTGTATGACCCTGGGCAAATAACTTAACCCTTTTGCCTCAGTTTCTTCATCTGTAAAATGAGGTGGACAAGGAAATGGCAAACCACTCCAGCACCTTTGGCAAGAAAACCCCAAATGGGGTCACAGAGATATGGACACAACTGAACAACATCATGTCCTTAATACGTAATTTTATTTATTTTTGATTTATGGAATAAAACAAGCATTTCCATAACACAGTACAATAAAAAGAAAGATGACTGCATATGGAACTGAAAATCTATTATGTACAACTTGATATTCCTTTTAAATATATAATAAAGTTATCATGTACATTTCTTTTTTTCCTTTCTCTTCCCTTCCCCGATGATGCTTATCTACAGATTGTATTTCACCCCTATTGTAGACAGTAAGATAATCACAGCAAAGGATCATATATTCACTCAGCTTATATCACATCTACTCTATAACATAGTGGTCTATACACTGTAAGTAGTAGAAGAAGAGCTCCCTGAAGATGAATTGCATTTTTATATTTCAGCCTTTGGTACCTAGTAGAGTGACTGGCACATAGTAGGTATGCAATAAATACCCTAAGCAATTGATCAAATCATTGATCAAAAATATGTTCAGTTAGGTTGAACTGATCAGAGAAGAAGCTACTCCCTCCTACTGAGCACTCGATTTCTCCTAATGTGACCTGATAAAGTGATAATTTTTTTTTTTTTGGCTATCATGTCACTGTTAACTCATATTCAATTAGAAGTCTCTAAAGCAACCCAAGCCTTTTCACAGTCAGTGATGTCTAGTTATCACGCCCACTCTGTACTTATGCAGATGTCTTTCTTAACTTTAGTGACTGGACTTAACATTTACTCCCTCTTTGTTTCTATTTTTAAATTCCATTCAGCATTCCAGTCTTTTAGAGACATGTCTGACTCCTAATTTTGTCATCTAAAATATTAGCCACCAATTATAACTCCACATCATCTATGAGTTTATTAAACATGTATTTAGCTTCATCCAAGTCAGTGATGAAAATGCTGAACCAAACAGGACCAAGGATAAGCCCTGCAACATCCTACAACATATCACTCATCATTTCTCTTGAGGTTAATACCACCCTCACCACATCATCAATAATCAACTCATTGTTGGTTCCAGTGTTCAGAGAGCTCTAAATCTGCCTAACTTTACTGTTAGTCAGGCCATATCACTACATCTTGTCCTCAAGGTTATCATGAGGGTTTCTGTAAGATTCTTTAGTAAATTCATGTGCAACATGTATATGGCATTTTCCTGACCTTTTCTAATAACCATGTCAAAAATAAAGGAAATAATGTTAAATCATACCTTGTTTTTAATGAACGCATTCTGGTTTTCAGTAATAACTGCTTCCTTTTCTCAATGTGCATAAGACAATCATTTAATAATCTATTGATAATTGGAAAAGATGCTTTAAATTAAATAAATAATCCATTGTCTAATTTTACAGAGCATCATCATTAAGTTCCTTGTCTTATAGTTTATAGAATCCTTCCTCTTTTAAAATATTCAAAGATTTGCCCATCGCTGTCTGGTGGGTACCTTCCATGTTCTTCACAATTATTCAAACATTCCTACTATTTAGCAATCATAACTACAAATTATCTAATATCCTAGTTCATCTGGGACAAATGACAAGCTTATTTAAAGTAACTATTTGCTTTCTATTGCCATGGTTTTTTTTTTTATTTGAAAGAAGGAAAAACCTCAAAGAAAACCCAAGATATGCTTTACTCAACAAATCTGGGCCCAGATAGCATCACAAGCTCAGTTCACTTCCACAACCTAGAGATATAAGCACAATAAGATCTCCCTAGAAACCTTAGCACTCACAGAAGACAAAGAGATGGAATTTGTCCTCTGCAATTCAAATCTTACAGAAATAACCCACAGAACATTTTATTTAATTTGCATAAGGGTCAAGAAGGACTATGGGAACTTTGTACCATCATGGCTACTGAAACTACTCTAAGTCTTTGTCCCAGTCCCAATATGATGCCTCTGAGGCATTCCCCAATTCTGCTTACATATGCTTTCACTCTACGAAACCAATAACACAAATATTCACCACCCATAATGAAATCATGTAACTGTCTCTAATACCCATCCCTGCCCAGAGGTCATAATCAATGGGAGTTGGCCAATTGTTGGCCAATATTTTATATTTATATTTATATTCTATGCCATATACTATCCTATCCTGTCATGTGTGGGGTACAGTTCTTCCACACAGCTATTTACTAAGTTCTTGATATTTTCTTACTAATGTATTGCTTATTTGGGGTTTGAATTTGTTCTTAACTCTTTTTTTGTTCTATCCTTTTACATTCTGGAGATTACTCTCCCAGAGAGAGAATGTATGTTATAGAGAAATGTCAATGATTTGTGATTTCCTCCAATCCAATCCAAGATGAGCTAACAAACTAAAATTAAGTGTCTACTATGTGTAGGACATTGTGCATGCTACCTTAGGTATTAAGGAAAAATAGAAATAGTCTCTACCCTGTCTAACAGCTCATAGTCTATTGGATTTTAGGATTCCATCCATCAATACTGATCATAATCCACTTATAAATTACATATTGAGGGAGTTGAGAGAGACTCAAAAATATTCTTAAGGGACTTTCCTATTACTATGGAATAGTTTTAGTGTTGAAACTTGAAGCCAACTTTTCCTGACTAAAAACCCACTGCCTCCCTGCCGAGGAAAACAGGAGCCAAATAATGGTTCTTTCCTTCTCTCCTCCTTTAACATTGTCTACTCACCTCAAGCTGGATATTTTTCCCTTCTTTCTTTTCTTGTTCCTCAAATAACTTTAGAAAACATTTTTGTTCAGAGGATCAATTATTAAGAATGCTAGTAGAGTGGTGTATGACTAATATGCATATTGAGATGCATTTTTTAATCTGGTCATTGTGAAAATTTGTTTTGCTTGAGTATACTTATTTGTATAAAAAAAAAGGCTTTTTTTGAGTTTTGTATTATTTTTCCAGTGGAGTGAGGCGGTAGAAGGGAGAGAAAAAAATAAATGCATAATAATCAAATGTTTTTTAAAGTATTTAGCATTTTTTCAAGCCTGAGTCCTTTTCTGGATTTTATACTGCTAACACTATTCTAATAAAAAATACCCCTTAACAAAATACTCCTTTGCACTTGTCTTTAGTTGCATCACCATGCTTCCATCTTTTAAAAGACTTTTTCTTTTAAAATCTGATTTGACTACAATGCCTCCTGTGTAACCAAATCATTCTCTTTAAACACTTCCCGCTGTTTTTCATCATCTCTATCAGCCTCAATTGCATTTGTCAGAATTTTGTTCTTAAGATTCTCCAAGCCTTTGTGAGTTTATAGAAACATAGCTATCTTTTTACTCAACTTTTTGACACTTATTTAAAGTTTAGGGTCACATCATAGTCACTTTCTCCCAATATTTCTATCACTGCTATTATAACTGGCTAGAATCTGATTTAAATATTTCCTTTTATTGCTTCTTCTGCCCTCTGAATAATCAAATTTGCAGCAAAGCAAACAAAAAAAGTTAAATCATTGTTCTACTTTTGCCAACAAGACACTTTCAGCACTTGTCTGGATGGGTGGAACGCCCCCCTCTCCCATTGTAAATATATCCTGGACTTGCGCCAGTTGTGCTGTTTGTTTCAGGAACTCATCATCTGTTTCTACCCTTTGCCAAGGTGGTCTATTGTATACTCTCACAACAATATCATTTCTGTTTTCCTCCTATATTCTTTCTCTACCACATGTTTTCTATTATGGTTTCCTACTCTGATTTCTACACAGTATAAACTCTTGATTTGTTACTCCCCCATTGCCCTTTCTTTCTAATTTGTTTTGTAACAAGCTAAAACTTTCCATTCTGCTATATCCCTAATTCCAACCACTAAGTTTAGCGACATATGTAAGCTCACATTTATCTCCTATTGTTAAGATATCAAATTTCCTTTTTATTGTTCACACTTTCCACATTGGCATCAGACACGTGAGATGAGGTACTATTGTTTCTGTTGATCTTCACGGTCATTTCCTCTTCTAAGATACTATCATCTCCACTGATTTCTTCCCTAATTAAAAGTGCTTCACACATATAAAGTAATCTAGAGAGTCAGGGAAGCTAGGTGACACAATGGACAACGTGACGGGCCCGGAGTCAGGAAGACTCATTTTCCTGGGTTCAAATCTGGCCTTAGACACCTACCAGCTGTGTGACCCTGGGCAAGTCACTTCACCCTGTTTGCCTCAGTTTCTTCATCTGTAAAGTGAACTGAAGAAGGAAACGGCAAACCACTCCAGTACCTCTGCCAAGAAAACCCCGAATGGGATCATAAAGAACTGGACAGGACTGAAAACAAATGAAGAAAAGATCCATATTTAAAGCTACAAATGGAGAGAGAAATTTTAAAAATAAACAAACTGATTATCTACTATGTAATCCTGGAGAAAAACCAGTCTACTAAGGAATGGATGGTGTGAAATTCTTTCTCAATGGCACAAGTAGAGTAGATAAAGAAGGATATAATTTAACTTGTGCACAACTCTGAAATACAGCCTCAAAGGAGGAAAGCTCAGTATATGGCCCACAGATACTCAACACCTGATATTCCACTATGGTTGCTATTTCTTTTGAAAAAGAAGATATAGGGGGCAGCTAGGTGGCGCAGTGAGTAGAGTGCCGGCGTTGGAGTTAGAAGGACCTGAGTTCGGATCCGGCCTCAGACACTTAACACACACAAACAAAAACCTAGCCACGTAACCTTGGGCAAATTACTTAACCGCAATCGCCCTCCAAAAAGAAAAAAAAAGAAACAAATTTAAAAAGATATAGAGAAAATTCCTTGCTATTGGTTTCAGAAGTGATTTTCTTGGAATCAGACTCAGGCAGGCAATACTGGAGTGGGGCAGAGGGAGATTTTAATTTCTTTGTCCTTAGAAGGCAAGTTGCTAACACCTTCCATGAAAAGGAGGAAAGCAGGCTCATTGAATGTTTCTGCTTCATGACATGGTGAACTTTTCTATCTCTGGGATCAATACTCTCATTTTCTAATACATTGTTTAACATTATGTTACAAATCAAATAAGGATTTCAGAGAATAAGCTGTAAGTACATCAAATACAAGCTCAAGTTAGCATTTTGAAAAAGCTGCAACTACATAACAAGAGAGGAAAGAAAATAGGCAAAGATTTCCTATTGCTTAAATTCTCCTTTCTTATAAGATTTTCAAATTACAGTAGAGGATCATAACCATATCATCTCTAGCAAGGAATCTTATGGTCATCATAAAGATGCCTTGATTCTTTACTTCCTCTATTGATTTGCCCTCACTTTCTTTATTTCAGCATCCAAATCCATCCTTACCCTCTGAAAATCAAATACTTCATCTCTAGGTACTTGTCATCTCCTTCCTAGGTGGACTAATACAACCTATTTTTTTTTTTTACCACACTCCCTGTTTTCAGCATTATTTCCCTCCTCTCCTACCATAACCTAGGTTATATGCTGCAGTTTAACAAATTCTTTCTCATCAGCCCCTGGCTCCATATCTTCTCTCTTGCAGAGCATTTGGATGGTTTTATATTTTCCTTCACAATGAAATAAGTTCTTTTCTTTCTATTAGGCAGTCCTTCATCATGTCATACTGCTTAGTAATCCTTCCCCTACCAATATGGCCTATAGTGTCAGACATTTCAGCTTATCTGTCTATAACTGCCATCTTGATATGTCTTCCCAAAGGTTGAGAATTTAGTTGAACTAAAGATGTGGTGCTACTGAAGAGAGCTTCATAGTTTTGGTTCTCATAGGAGTCGTTTGCTGTACACAGAGAAAAATGCATTTCTATATAAACAGAGCACATCCAAATCCAGGCTGGCTACTTTGCTTTAAAAGTCTGATATTGGTCACAAAAGGGATCAGAATAAAACCATACTTTAGAAACATAGTTCAAACCATATATGTTCCCACAATGGTACCATCTTTCCAAATGAGGTCAAAGCCCATTGACTTGCTTGAGGGTGGAGTGAGTAAAGAAGAATGGATGATGCTGGCCCAACTTAACGTATGATTCAACTGCCTGCTTGACCTGAGCTGATCCTTGTGGTGAGGAGAGGGGTCAGTGGTCTACCAACTTCCTGATGTGCTTGATTTCCTCCTGCCTTTCTACCATACTTCCCTCTGGTCTGAACTTAAGGGAAAGTTTGTTAACAATTTGACTCAATTGGGGCAGCTAGATGGCACAGTGAATAGAGCACTGGCCCTGGAGTCAGGAGGACCTGAGCTCAAATCCAGCCTCAGACACTTAACCCAAAAACTAGCCATATGACCTTGGGCAAGTCACTTAACCCCAATTGCATTCCAACAAAAACAAAAAAAACCCCATCATTCTTAGAGGAAATCCAGAGGTTTCACCACAATGCCAAAGGGGTTCAGGACCCCCCAAGATGTTAAGAAACTCTACTCTTTTCTGTGTCATTTGGCAATCTCATCAGCTCACAAGGCTTTGATTGTCATCTCTTTGAAAACAATTTTCAGGTCTACTTAGCCAGTCCTAAAGTACTGTTACATCTCCAGCTGCAACTGGACATCTCAAACTCAGCATGTCCAAAACAGAATTAATTATCTTTCTCCCCAAATCTTCTCCTCTCCCAAAGCTCCCTATTACTTTGGAGGGCAACGTCATCTTCCCAGTCTCCCAGACTCTCAACCTTGCTGTTACCCTCAATTTTTCAGTCCTACTTAGCTTACATAACCAATCTATTGAAAAATCTTGTCACTGACTCTTTTACAAGCATCTCTTGTATATATTCCCTTCTCTCTACTCACACAGCCTCCACTCTGCTGCACCATCTCATGTCTGGACTATTATAATATCCTTCTAATTTACTTCCCTACCTCAAGTCTCTCCCCATTCTAATTTGTCCTTCACTCAGCTGCCAAAGTGATCTTCCTATAAGTGTGACTATGTCACCACCATCTCAGCTCAATAAATTTTAGTGACTCCCAGGATCAAATGAAAAATCCTTTGTTTGGCTTTGATGGGCTCTTCCTACCTTTTTGTGCTTCTTACTTCTAAGTACTTTGCGATCAAATGGCATTGGTTTTGTTGCTCCTTGGACATGCTAATCCATTTTGAACTCTATGCCTTTTCAGCATCTGCACTACCTGCCTAGAATGTACTTTTACCTTACCTCCACCTCCTGGACTCCCTTGCTTCCTTCAAGATTCAGCTCAAAGCCCTTATGCAAGACGCCTTTCTTGGTCTTGTCCTTCCCCTAACCCCCAACGCTATTGGTATCTTACTTTCCTTCTATTCTGTAAATACCTTATATGTATGTAGTGGTTTGCACCTCTTCCACCCCCATTAAAATGTGAGTTCCTTGAGGACAGGGACTGTGGTTTGGTTTTGAATTTTTTTTGTATAGTCATAGCTTAGCATAGTGCCTGGAACAGAGTAAGAACTTAATAAATACTAATTGATTGTTGAGACAAAATTTCGCAATTGTATTGGCTACTCTCCTTTGAACAGAGTAAGTCTTCTAGCTAGTGTCTATGCCCCACTACTATTATATCTTGCCCTATGCCATTTGCAATCTGCTGTATATTGGGAAAAACCCCACCCATAGTCTATATTTCAAGTTGGTCTCTCATATTCTTTAACCATCAGTCTCAGTAAATTCTGAATGACTAAGATCCTGTGACCACTGTCACTCATGTACCTTACCACAGGGGAGTAAAAGTTCAGAGTAGTCTTAGGAAGGAAGGATCTGACATCATTTTTAATCACAGTCCTTACACTTGCTTGGATATTAGTTATACCAGTCCCTAGGCAACATTGACACATTGACAACAAAAAGAAACATAGAGCACCTTATGGACAAAAACATTACTAGACAGTGTTCTCAAAGGGAGGATAATCATGAATGTACATTAAATACTACACATAAGACATCTAGTCAGAAGCTCTAACTACTGCATCCTTGCTGCCCACATATACATTCAATTGTTAGCTTGCATGAAAAAAGGAAGCACAAAGTTAATTTTGTTCTGAAATCTACTGAACATTGGCGTCAAGCATGGCATTTAGCAGGGAAACATATATTTGTGAAGGGAGTTCAGCACTATCATGGAAAATAATATAAATTTAAATGAAAATTATAGGTTAAATTATGAATGATAGGTTTTGCAAATGTTTTCATTCACAGAAAACACTCTACTAATTTCATTGAGCCACATTTTTTCAGTAAAATGTAAATAAATGAGAAACAAAGATGTCTAACCATTCATACTGCATATATGAAGTAGATGAAAAACACAATACACAATATATGCTGCTAGAAACTCTGTCAATCAAGTTAGGTCACCAACATGTATATCTTGACTAGACACTATAGATTGATAATGTGCCTGACCCAGAATTGAATAAGAGAAAGAGAATGGGATGAATTTCATTTTAAACATTACATAATGATTTAAATGATTTCAAACTCTTCCCTTACCTAAAAGTTCATCTCCTCAACACCAGTATTCTCTTGGTGATATAATGTCATGAAACTACCTGATCTCAGAAGCACTGGAATTACAACTTAGCACCAAGAGCAATGGAAGAGTGCCTGGTGATCACAGGTTCTAACATGTTCATGATGTTGATACATCATTCTTCTAATCACATTTCTGCACACCAGAAATGGCATAAAATATTATCTAAGAGATATAGGATGAGAAAAGTTGGTGGGACAGTCATGCAGCAAAAATTAGTACTGTGCTTCATCCTTTCCTAGGAGTATAACATTCTGGCATTTAAGTCATGGTCCAGAAAAAATAAATCCTGACCTTTGATGCTATCTATTTGCCGATCTTTAATTCCCATGTATTCCTTTCTCTTTCAAAGTCATGATCCCTACTGAGGGGAAAAAACAGTAAAATACCACTTATGTTTCTGAATGCATCAGAAACATAGGTAGGTATTTTATAGGTATTCCAAGTCACATATGACAAATATCAAATTTCTTCTGGCTATGTTATTCACTAACATGGTATATCCCATATCACCAAAAGCTTCTTAAAGTCTGATCTTCTCTTGACATTTTTTATTGGTAGTTTCTAGGTGCCATGTAATCAATCTAACACACACATTATGCACCCTTAAAAGACACAAATGTTATAATACCCTGTAAATAGTTAAAAAAAAACACAATTATTTATTTAAATGCTCCTTCAAAAGGATATAGCAGCTTCTTGCACAGTTGTGTTTGACCTCCCATATTTCTGGTGGCATTCACAGCAATGTCATCTATTTTACATTATAAAGGGAGGTGCTGTTTAAGTTATATGGGATCCAGTACAGAATCAGATAGGAAAATCTCAGTACTTCATCATGATTTCATGTGATTGTATCAGAGATGATGATGATGGTGATGATGATGATGATGGTGATGATGATGATGATGATGATGATGATGATGATGATGAACAGAATGACATGAGAAATGAAGTCTAGCAAAGGTAATGTGATGAAGTGAAAAGAGCACGGAATAGACCAGAGTTTAAATCTTGGCTCTGACATTTACAACTGAGTGACCTTGGATAAGTTATCTAAAATTTTTTCTAAACTTCCATTTCTTCATATGTAAAATGAAGCTACTGGCTCAGGTGAACTCAAAGATCCATTCCAATTCCAAACTATGAGCCTTTGACTATGTCATAAAGTCTGAGAGACTGAATAAATAGAATTCTGTTGGAAATTCAAATCTGTCTGAAGTCCAGGAAATTAAAAGCATAATTTCTTGAAACACATACATCTTAATTCAAGACTTTCCATTCAATCCAAACATTTATTAAGCATATGGTATGTGTAAGCCACTGGGGACAAAAGGCAAAAATGAAATGGCTCTTTCCCTTGAGAAGCTTACATTCTTTAAAATACAGAGTAAGAGAATCCATTCAAGGCGGTAATTTTTAAAGCAACTGTTTTCCTTAAGACATTATCTAGGAAGTAGGAGTTTATTACGAGCTCCTTTTCTTTATTTGGAAAATGTTAAAATAAGTTATAAGTGCTTAAATAATATTAAAACATGGAACACTAAGTAAATTAAGGCTATCGAAAAGCTTACTAATTGTTATCAAGATTAGGAGCATCCTCAAGAGCTAGCTTGACTCAGGCCTGTGAATAAGAATGGAAACGATTAGCTCTAACCTAACAATTCTAAATCCACTTGTCACTAATACTTAGTAGCTCGTTAGACATGCACTTGTAGTATCATCCCTCCTCTTTGAAATATTTGCATTTCAAATCTTAATAATAAATCTAATAGTTTAAAGAATATAATAGAAAATAAACCAAAGTGATGAAAGGGCATCTGCAGTCTGACCAGTAGGAACATGAAAAAAGAAGAACTAAATTAACAGACTCTTTCCTGGATCTTTTTTGTTTAAAAAAAAATACAAGCAACTTGAGCTTTTGTTTTTTTATATTCATTTTAAAAATGTCTATATACATTTAAATTAAATCCATGTGATATACAAATTAAACTCAAATCTCTTAGTTTTTCAGTGGCTGCTTAACTTAAGAATAATGTTGTGGGGGGGGGGGTTCCATAAAAACCTTTACCTTTAAAAATACCGTTCCACTAATTTCAATTATTAACATTTTTTTTCAAGAGAAGCCTCTGGTCCAGGGGTGGGGAACCTGCAGCCATGAGGACACTTGTGGCCTTCTAGGTCCTTAACTGTGTCCTTCTGAATGGGTCAAAGGATCTAGAAGGCCATTAAGGCCACAGGTTCTCCACCCCTGCCTAGGCCAAAAGAAAGCGTGAAATAATCTTAGTGCTTTTCTCTTAGCTGCCCTGTACTGTTTGGAAAGATGTTGCTGTTGTCATCCTCAGATAGAAATTATCCCAGGACAAGCTGCTATACTACTCTTATTCTTTTGTGTTTAATATTAAGTGGACTATTGCGTAGGTGGTACAGTGGATAGAACACTAGGCCTGTAGTCAGGAAGACCTGGGTTTAAATTAAGCCTCAGACACTTACTAGCTGTGTGACCCTGGGCAAGTCACTTAACCTTGTTTGCCTCAGTTTCCTCATGTGTAAAATGAGCTGGATAAGGAAATGGTAAACCACTCCAGTATCTTTGCCAAGAAAATCCCAAATGGTTACACAAGGAGTCAGACGTGACTGAAAAACAACTGAAATAAATTATAATTATTACTATTATAGAGTTAGTGTTATATTGTGGATAAAGAGGTAGCCCTAAATCCTGTTGTCCTGGGATTCAAGTCCTGATTCTGACACATAATGAGGAAGTCACTCTGTACTGTAGGTCAAAGAGAAACAAAGGCCACTAAACCATACACAAGGATCCCTGAGGGTACAACTTGACTTAGAAAAACACATATTAATACTGTCAATGTTTTACTGTGCTTTTATTTATTTTGCTAAGTATTTACCAGTTATATTTTTGATCTGGTTCAGGTTGCAGCGCAGGAGTGGTGCAGGCCCCACTGGCCTGGGTGCCATGTGTTTAATACATCTGCTCTAGGCAACTAAGGCTTCTAAATTACAAGAGAAGGTGCAGAACAGAATTAGAGGAGCCAGTCCCCTCTCCTAGCAGTTCCTTACGGCAATGATAACATAGGTCCTATCTCTTTCTAACTATTATTATTAACAATAATAATAATTAATATTAATCTCCATGGCACATGTCTTATGGAGGAAGAAAGGAAAAATAGATTGGAAGTACAAGAATCTGCCTGCCACAAAGATGAGATATTGTAAGAAGATGGGCACTATGATTTTCTTTTCAGATATCCCCTACTGGCTGCCTGATAACCATCTTCAGTGAAGCACTATGGGTGCACCCAAATGGATGTGAGTGCAGAGAACAGATAAGGAAATTTCAGTGACCCCGGAATAAAAGAAGATAGCTCTCCCAGGGTCATTCATTTGTCCCAATAAAAGTTTGGGAAAATTGGGAACAAGAGAAGCTGAGTTTGAGTACCAGCACCAAAACAATAAAGAAATCATAAGAAAACACAGAACTCAATTTAACTTCTAATATTGATGATTTATAAAACTGCCTCCTTTAGAATGGATTTGTTTCTTGTCTTCATCTTGGGCGGGGGGGAAGTATATGAAAACCCTTTCAAAGTTAAGAAGAAACAATTAATTTTGAACCTTAAACCTAAATAAAGAGTTGAAAGCCTGGATGGTGACTTTAGTCGGGGTGCTGTGCATGGGGTATTTGATGAATGATTTCTTTAAATAGTGTTGTGAGGCAATGTTTTCATCTCTACCCAGAAGACAAAAGAGAATAGTGCGTGTTGACAGCATGGCATTAAAAAGCCACCCTGAACCAATTTGTTATTCACAAATATATATTCTTTTTAATTTACTCTTTAAGCCAGCATGTTGGCTCATGGCATCTTACTTTTATGTCATTATCTATTTGCTATACACACAAGTCATAGCTGGGGATTTCAGTTCACAGTGGAGCTGTGCTAAGATTCCAGATCTCAGTTGTGCTGGCATGAATGTTGGTCTCTTCAGTCATAGAGAAGACAATATCCTAGGGAGACTGGAATTAGTCCTATTTTGCACCATTCAATCCAAAATGCTGCTTATCGAGATGCAAGTAATTACTAGCTAACAGCTATGGGGGAAAACTAGATCACATTTCAATCTAAACCTCTCTTGGCAAGTGACAATAAAGCTGGAGAAAGTGTGAGGATAGAGTGAAGATGGTTTCTTGAGGAGGTTAAACAGCAAACATAAAAAGAAAAGTTACCTCATCCGACTGAGAAGGACTGATTCTGGGCATTGGCGATACTTGGGGTGTTTTCAACTGCGTGTTGTTGCTATCTGGAACAAGCTCTCTGTGGATGGACTGGATGTGGTTCTGAAGTTCACTTTCAGATTCAAATTTTACATTGCAACTAGAGCAACGAGTCTTCAATCCCCCCGCCTTGCCTTTGCTCTCAATGGAACCCAAGTTCTCATTCTGGCCCAAGCCTGGTCTACTACTGCTGGAAGGGATGCTGATGTTTGGGCTGCCACTCTTACTGAGGTTCACACAGCCAGCACATAGACCGTACGGCAGACCATTGATATCAAGCTTCACTAGATCTTGCTTTGAGCGGAATTCCTTCAGGCAAGAAGCACACTTGTACAGTTTTTGGAGATGCTGAGCACGCCCTGTGGTTTGTACTGCTGACCCATTCCCTGTTTTTTGCATGTGGAATGTCCCATGGATTTTGAGTTCCAAGGTAGAGGTCACTGTCTGCATGCATACCACACAACGAAATCCCGTCAAGGAATTTCTCAGATCAGGGTGCATTTGGCAATGCTCTAAAAATTCCTCCTCACTTTGGAGGGGCATCTTGCAAATTCGGCAGTTACCAGTATCCAGGCTCTTACTATGCGTAACTTTGTGTTCAGTAAGAGTCAGAAGGGAAGGAAACCGTTCTCCACAAATAGGGCACATGTAATGTTTCACCGGCCCCAAGTGGGTCTGCATATGTTCACGGAGGCCGTTCTCCGAGAAGAATGTTCGAGAGCAGACATTGCACTTATAATTCCCTTTAATGAGCTCTGCTTTTTTCTTTACTATGGCACTCTCTCCAGGTCTAATGTTGTGGTCTCGAAGCTGATGATTCTGCAGCAGAGTCTCCATGGTATAGGCAGCACCACAAATGTCACACCCATACATGGGTTCAGATGTGTCCACATCTTCTTCACTCCCATCGTGACTATTGTGGGATTCCTGGCTGTTGGTCAGCAAAGTCTGGAGTTCTACCTCCTCCTTCTGCACTTGCTCAGAAGCTCCATTGGTTCCACAGTTGGGAGTTTTTGTCTCAAAGACACAATGCTTTTCTCTTAAGTGCTTCTCTAACAAAATGATGGCATGGAACGCTTTGCTGCAAAACTTGCAGTTGTATTTCTTGCTGTGAGTTGTGATGTGGCACTGCAGTTCCACCTCAGTCCCAAAAGACTCGCCGCAGAAAATACACTTGTGCACCTTCCCTTGGTTCTCCAGGTGGTTGTGTTTGACGTGGAGCTGGAGGTCAGTCTCATTGCGGAAGTCCCAGTTGCAGGATGTACACCTGTAGACTTTTTTTTCATTGCTATGCTTCACAGCCAAGTGAAGCTGAATGGACACTTTGGAGTCAAAAACCTCTTGGCAGAGGGTGCAACGGAAGAAGACAAAAGTGTGCATATCTAGTAGGTGCTTCTGGAGGTCATCCACAGACGTGAACTGCTTGTCACAGCTTTCACAGATATAATATGTTGAGGTGATCATGAAATGAATCGTGACGTGCTTCAGCAGAGATTCCTGATTTGGAAACTCCTTGTTGCACTGAGGACAGGTCAGTTTGGGCAACACAGTGTCAAGATGGGTTTTTAAATGAGTCTGAAAACTGTCCAGGGAAGTGTATTTTGCCCCACACTGATTACAAATGTATTCCCCTGTTGGACGCTGAGGAGCCCCACCAACTGCCTGCATCATCTTTAAAGATGTCTGCTCTATCGTCACAGGAGAGAGTGGGCTCAGGGCTCTGGATTTCTTCCCATTGTGAATATAATTCAGTGCCAAAGGGATGTTCTTATGGTTTTCTTTAATATGCTTGTTCAATTTGAGAACACTGTTGAATATTGGAGAATTTGTACAGTAAGAACAAGAATACACTTCCACGACAGGATCTTTTGGTGTTCCAAGCACCGGGGAACCAAAACGGGAATTGCTAAGGTCACAATGGACCTGTCTTATGTGCTCTTCTAAGGAAGAATCAGTAAGAAACCCCATATAGCAATGAGGACAAAAGAATGCATTACTATCCTTAGCAGCAGGATTCGCAAATCCATGAGAACATCGAATATGTTCCTGGAGAGTATTGAGGTCATTAAAAACTTCAGAACAGAAGTTGCACTGGTAGACCATGGCGGGCATGGCTGAAACAATCAGAGCTGGGTCCTGAGCTTCATGGACTTGTTTAAGATGTTCATTCAGGTTGTAGAGCGAGGGTAACACTTCTAAGCAATACTGACAAATATGGGCCTGCTCAGGTTTATCTAAATGCATAGTTTTTAGGTGAATCTGCAGTACTGCAAGACTTGAAAATAACTGTTTATTGCAGTAGATGCAGCTGTAGGTAACTTTTGCTTGCTTACTGGAGGGGCCAGTAATGTCAGAGGCTTGTTGGGCAGCCCGCTTCCTCCCTCGGCTCTTTGGGAGGGGTGGGGCTGCTTCTACCATTGTAGAACTGTCCACTGAGAGGTTAGAATCTGGGGTGGTGCTAGATACTGAGGTGTACCCAACAGTGACCAAAGAAGGGCTATTGCTGTGGTTACATGACTCAGGCTGCTGGTGACTGTCCATGTGACTATACAGTTCTTCAACCGTATGAAAGCTCTCTGAGCAAATACTGCATGAGTTCTTCTTCTCGCCACTGTGCACCTGTTCCATGTGGTTCAGAAGCGAAGTCTCCTCTACAAAAAGCTCGTGGCAGTAAATGCACTGGAGGGCAGCCCTGTCTTCGTTGGGCGAACACTCAGGGTGGCACTCTGCTATGTGCTTCTGGAGATCCTCGGGAAAGTCAAAGCCTTCCTCACACTGACTACATTTTTGAGTGTCCTTCATTTTCCAGTCCTCCATCCTAGAGCCTGGCTGGGAGCCATCTTTGTTCCTCTCATGAACCTGCATGTGACCATGGAGCGAACTGGAGGAGAGGAATCCTCGTCGACAAATGGCACACTTATATGGCTTGTTGGACGTGTGAGTCTTTAAGTGAATTTTCAGGTGATCACTTCTAGAGAACGCTGCATCACACTCACTACAATGGTACTTTTTATCTCCTGTGTGGAGTTTTATATGGCGGTCTCTGCTCCGCTTGTGTTTAAACAGTCTACTACAATAGGTGCATTTAAAGGGGAGTTTGTCACTATGACTCTGCTCATGGTGTTTTAAGTAGCTGAGGCGACTGAAGGACTTGTCACAAAACTGGCAAGGGTAGGGTAGTCCTGGGCCACCTTCTTCTTCTCCAAAATCACAACCTTCGCCATGGCTGGGGGAAGTCTGGTCCTTGCTGGAAGGTGAGGATGCTGGCCAAGAACAGGTAGGGTCATCTTCAACATCTACTCCATCTGGAACAAGAGAGAATGTACCAATACATTTTATATGTTGGGATTTTAATGGAGAAAGACCATTTTATCATCATGATATGTATACATTAGTTATAACATTTAGAACCACGCAGCAAGGCCAGAGCAGGGAGAACTCAAAAAGGGGGATTTTAAAACATGAGTCCAAAGCCTTTTATTCTACATTCACTTTTATCATATTGTCAAATATGAAGAGTTATTAAATAGTTCTATGTCTAAATTACCCTTTTATTACTTTCTATCATTCTTCCTTAGTTGCAGGATATATATTATACATTGACAACTTTATTAAAATGCAGATTTTAATATATTTAATGTTTCTTTTGTATTCATTGCAAAGTGATTTGCATATTGTGTGAGCATCTGAAGAACCAAATGAAAAGGGGAAATATTATAAGAGTGATTTAAAATTAATGCAGTCAACCCAGATGTCTAATATTTAATAAAAAATTCCCTCTGCATTTTGCTTGTTTTTATATAAAAAGATAGTTCTGAAGACCAAAATCTTTCATGGGGGTTATTATTGATACAGGCCTTATTGCTTCCAGCAAAAAAATATTAAAAAATAAGCACACCAAGGCAGACAGAAAACACAATAATAATTATTTCTTGGGTAATGAAAGACAACTAGCATTTCTCCAATAACTACAAGATAGGGATAGCCCAGGCCAACAAGCGGATTATTAAATGTTAGCAGGGTAATGCAAGGTATTACATGTACTAAGTCAACCAGGATCAAAGGAAAATGAGAGACTTTCACCAGAGCCAGATTTTTTAATCGTGTATTTTGTTCTTAAAGTTCAAGAGGTGGCCCACCATTTCTTCCTTTTTGCAAAAGCTTCAACAGCCTGAACTTCCTTAGCTAAACAGAACCTGGACTTGGAGGTGAGCATAGACAAAGCAACTTATAAAAACTGGAAACAGGAAAAGTGATAAATGATTATGGTAAACGCTGAAAGATTTATGAGTAACAAAGAAGACAAACAAGAATGTAAGCCAGCTACTCAGCTAAGCAAGTTGTCCATAAAATTACTATACTTTCATATCTACAGAGTTAACAAGTACTTACTGTTATTTCTCTTGCCTTCTTATTATCAAGTCAGAGAACATCAGGGTCATTTCAAAATTTGTTATAAAACCTCTTTTCCTCCTCTGATACTTGCTTTCCGAATCAGTTTAAAAAAAAAAGAAAAAGTTCTTCACCCTTCATCAAAATTATTTCTTCAGAAAAGTATATTTGACAAAATATAGAACTTTAATTGAAACTACTTTAAAAAAATTAAAAGTCTTGAATAACTCCAGCTCACTAACAAGTTCCAATATTCACATAAAAGTCAGAGCTGGCTGCTGTTATATAAACAAATTCCAAGTCTGCTTTCTTTAAGGTAACAAGATTTTTACTAGATTATCAACCTCTTGCTTATCCACAGGAAACAGATGAGGATCTATTCCTTTCCTGCATCTAGAAACTGATGACAACACCATCTCACTATCAATGCCAGATGGCAACCATCGAACTCTGAGAAAACAACCAAACACCATACTTGGATTCTTGCCCATTGCAACAATGCTTTTCAATACAAGTTGAAAACCGCATGATTTTGCATCCTCTCTCCTACAACTCTGTAACCCAACATGACTAACATAGAATTAGGCCTAATCACTGCCACTAGGAAAGACAACATGCTACACACACAGATAGTTCATGCTTATAAGCTCAGGGCATATGTGACCGACCACTCAGCATTCAGAATACAGTAAAAATAAGGGGAAAAAGTCATGATGATTCTAGCAGTTGATCTAATTCCCATAAAGAAAATGACTTGCCACTGAAAGCTGATATCAACTAAAACGAATCCAAGAATTTTTTTTTTTCCTTTTCCAAAGTTGACATTGCTAGCTACTGAATTTGCGGAACACGTTGGGTGTAAATCTACCAACTTTCAAATTTGTCTGTTAGACTTAAATCCTGTCATTTCCCTTAAAAAATATTTTTCAAACACATCTCCTTTGTACATTCAGAGAAAACAGTGAATCAGAATTTGTCATGCAACTGAGCTGGAAGGATATGCCATCGCTACTGGGCCTACAAATTTAATAAGTGAATTTATTATACAACTGCACATCCTGTGCAGGCATGATATATTATTACATAAATGTATAAGGGAATGTATAGCGATGGGCGGTTATAAATAGTGCACAATCACCAACACGATGCTTAAATCATTTTCTCATTTGTGGCCTAGGCCTGCCTTTACCTATTACATAACTATTTTCTTTTGCTTATAAATCTCAACCACATGTCAAGTGAGCCTGATGGTTAGCTAGTCCAAGATACTGACTGTAAAGGATACAGGGGGCTTTTTATCCCATGTCTCTACCCTCTTAGATTTTGAATTTTCACTTGGCTTTTACCTAGTGTATCACAATAGGAAGAGAATTAAATTTAGGTTCAGAAGACCTGAGTTCATATCCTTTCTCTGCTCTTTATTGCCTGTGTGATGATGGGAAATGATTTCAGTTATTTAACCCTAAGTTTCCTCATTTATAAAAATAAGGCATTAGAACAGATTGGGGACTACAAGGAGACTTAGAGCTTATCTTGCATAACCCTCTCATCTTCATAGTTAAGAGATAAGAAACTGAGGCAAAAAGAGTTCAAGTGACTCATCTACCATCACAGACAAGACAGAGTTGGGATTTGAACTCAGAATCTTCTGACCCTAGGTCCATTTTTATTCCTAGTTTTCCTGATGATCTATAAGGTTCCTTAGGTCTTCTGCCTGGGCAAGTGCTGGGGGAGGTAGGCTAAGTTGAAGGAGCTGCTATATCTTTGCAATTAAAATGTCCTTTGAAATCCTATGTAGGATTATTCATGAATTAATTTCAAAACAATTTGATGTACCAATATAATTTTGTAAAGCAGGAAATGGCATTGGAGAAAAGGGTGGGACAAAGCAAAGAAGGTTCATCTTCTATAAATAAATAATTCTTGGAAGGCTGAGTTCTGGGGTGTGTGTGTATGTGTGTGTATGTGTGTGTGTGTGTGTGTGTGTGTGTGTGTGTGTGTGCTTAATTACGTCAAATATCTCATTTTACCAGCACAATCAATGGGTCTGTTCTCCAAGCGAAACACAAGGGACTCACTTACTAAAATCCCATTGGGTTAAGTAACCTGTACATGCTGGGAAGATATCAGTCTCTCCTAAGGCCTCTTTTGCCAAAAGTCTCCAAGGAATAACTAGCTCTTGAAAGAGAGCCTGTCAATGTTCCCATAAACTTCTAGGTTCTCACAGGGCCGACCACATCCACATTACTGATGTAAATTCCAGTGATCACAAGCTCCTTCCTTTTAAGAAAAGAAGAAACACTGGAAGATTTCTTACCATTCTATTTTCTCAAACAACATTACTTTTTCCTCTTTCACACTCGTTAAGTGCTACTTACTGGGAATGCCTTTTTTGTTATGGCAAACATTCTACATTTCAGTGTGAAGCACTTAGCATGTCCATGTTAAATTTTAATTTTTGGAACTAATAACTTCACACTAGTTGACTCTAGGAGAGCTGCAGCTCTCACAGCTGAAAAACTTTGCTGGAAACCAGACTGCAAGACCTAAAAGTCTATTTAAAGATGTAAATGTGTGTGAATAGTTAGTGCAGATGTTTTTCTACAGCAACTGTACTTGCTGAGTTTCACCATTTCCATAAAGCACATTAAAACAAGTGTGTGAACACTCAGAGATGAAAGTATCAAACACTCCTGAGACTTTGAGTGGAAAGTAGGGCTGCCTGACTTTTCTCCAAGCAGACAGGAATGCCCATGATTCAGCAGCCTGAGTAAATAAAAGAGGTCCTTCTTTCCTAATTTTGCTGGCTGGCCACACTGCAGCAGCCTCTGTGCCGCTGCCAAAGGGGATGCAAATCTGGAACTACACCCAGCAGCTGAAGGACTGTCTTTGTTAGCCAGCCAGGCTTTCCTGACCATCTCCTGGCAACAAAACTGCCATATCCTGCAAGGAAGACCTCCATCTCAGGCTTGATAGTTCTCTAGTCTGCCTAATAGGACTAAACAACAGATTTTGCCTGGTCTGTGTTGGAGGAGGACAGCTGGAAACTCAGTTAGGAGCAGAGCAACACCTGTGCAGTCATATTTATAGGGGAAAGTGCTCACTAACAGAAAAGTGAAGTAATACCAGAAGGAGTTATTCCATAGGAAAAAAAAAGGAGGAAAAAAAATCACAGGAGCACAAAGCATCTCTGTGGTACATCGCCAGTTTCTCATGTGCCAACCTCAGGAGTAGTGAATGAAGAGTTACAGATCTGAAAATGATTTTATCACTGGTGCTGCTGACCGATTTAACAGGCCGTCCAAGAAAAGGGCCCTCAGTCATCAAAAGGCTGCATGACCTAGTCACTTTTACAGTCCCATCTTTGAAGGGACAGAAGGAAAAAAAAGGGACACCCACACACTTGGGTATAAATAGCATGCAAAGACAGACAAAAATGAAATTAAGAACAAAGAAGAGAGGGGAAAAGGTCACTCAAAATATACAGACCATCCATGAATTCTCCCTCTATTTACTTGTCTTGTTTAGTTTATTCACATAAGCTTCCTGAAGACAGGAACCTTCATCTGTCTGCTTTTACCTATAGCACTGAAATGACATTGATACTCTAAACATTTAATAACACCCAAATAGTAGAGGTTTGTAAATGTGATGATGTCAGTCATTCTAGAAGGCTTTTCAGGGCTCCTCCAAGTAGTTTCTGGATAACTGGAGGAACCATAAGGACATACAGGCCTTCACATCACAAAGCCTATGAAAGCCAGCCTTGCTGAGATTTTGCAACTACCTGAGCAGGTTCACGGTAACGGCAGAGTAGTTTCTTAACTGTCCTTTAGGGACTCAGTATCATGTGTGTGCAAGTGCTCCACAGCAAGGCTTCCTTAACAGGGACAGGATTTACATCAACAGTGACTTTTCAAGGGAATCAGAGAAATAGTGGTAAACCCTGTTCTTTTCTTGGGAATGGAACCTTGCATCATGGGGGTCCTGAAGTTTCACTTCTAGCTTCACAAATGGCTTAGAGAGTGACCTGGCCAAGTCATTTAATCCATCCCTCCCTAGGTTTGTCTACCTGCAATATGAAGATAATAATTCTAGTTCCTTACCCTCTGAGGTGTTATGAAGATTAGCTAATGTTTCTCAGGTCCCTGGACAAAAAACTATATATAAACAAAAAGGTGTACTTAATATGTGTTGTATGTGACTGGGGGAATGTTTGCATGTTTACAGCATAGATATATTATTTTTTTAAAAGTTTCTTTCCCCTGTGGGAATCCACTGGAAATTAGTTTTCTATAAAATGTACAGTATTGGCATAAGTGGTCCAGCAGAAATGCTGTAAACACACGTGTGGTATAAACACGTACTCATGTGGATACTGGCAGCACAGAAATTAAACATGACATTCATATAATTTAAACCAGGCTGACTGTGTTCACAAGTCTCCACAAATTATGGTACACAGGTTTTCACCTCAGTTCCTCACAGAAAGGTAAAATGTTAAGGAGAGGGACAAGTGTTATGACATATGATCCTGGTGCTGAACATATAATGTCAAATATCTCTCATTTCTCCATAAAACATTAGCACAAAAGCCAGTAGTATATACTGAATATCAAAGGAAAATTTAAGTTAGTAGGTAACAGAGTAAGTGTCATCCAAGAGGTATAAGCCCCAAATAGATTTCCAGACATTAAAATCCTGGTGTTTCCTTCCCCTCCCACCCCCGCCCCAGCTGAAAGTAGTACTATATTTTATAAGACCTATTATAAATGCTTTATATTTATTTTCACATTGGATAGAGTTTGCAGTTCTTCTTTGGCTAATTGAACCAACTTAAAGATAAGAACTCTCAAAGGGATAAAAAGGTGTGAATAAATGCTAAATGAGGAAGTTAAGCACTATACAAAAAGAACAATATGGTGAGATATCTGCTTAATAGATGTGTCACGGGAAGATTTAAAATAATACTGAAGTGCTACTATGATCTCAATTAGATCAGAGCACTTTGAATGTCATGGAACAAAGTTAAATATCCTATTTTAATACTGGAAATACTTAAAGTTGAAAGTACCTCTAAATAAAAACTCATGTTCTATTATGCAATTTCTTCATTCATCCTCAATTGTAACGTTAGTAATAAAAATATCACTTCTCTTTTTTATATTAGTTCTTATCAATGGTCCTTATTAAGAACACTCATTTGTCTATAACTTATTTAACTACTTGAAAACAAATATGCAATAGGCATCCAGATAAAAAATAGGAACTATTTATTTGTAATTCATAAAATATAAAATTATGAATGCATTTATTTATAATTTATAAAGTATTTACATGCATAATATACTTTAATATATCATACACATAAATATAATAAATTATAAAAATTATTTATAATTTACAGATGTTTAAAATTCTATTGGTATTTCTAAACTACTGTGGGAAGACTTATCAGCAACTGGGTTATATTCAATGGAGAGGAGAACTATAAAAGGGTTTCACATTAAAGATAGCATCTGGGGCTGGGCTGGAAAGAAGTTGTGAGTGTGAGTATGTGAGTGTGAGTGTGTGAGTGTGCGTGTGTGTGCATGTGTGTGTGTGTGTTAATGTGTCTTTGGAAGAGAGACAGATCCCCACTATTACAGTTGGAAATTTCTTTTAGCACTTGACAGTGTTAAACGGTGGAAGGGGGAGGAAGAGCTTCTTATTGTAGAATACTATTAATGCTTACGATGAACCTATCTAAATAGTGAACATTCCTCTTTTCCTCCCTTAAGGTAACCCTTGCTTTTAGCTCTATTATGTCTCCTTCACCAGACACATTGCTATTATGTATGTAGAAAGGAGTATAAATGTTTTGCTTGCTGTTGCTTAAAGTTCATTTGAACAGACGGCGCTCAATGAATTCCATCTTCCCCAGCCAAATTAAATAGAAAACAGTGCATTCTTAAGCAGTTCACATTTAACTCCACCTCTCAAATCAGAGGAAAAAGCTGATGTGATACCAGTTAGAGAGCAGTCATCATCCAATTCATTTAAGGAAATCACGATGTACTTCTGAAAGCCAGAGAGAAGGAAAAGTCATTTACAATTGTTTGGGATTGGCACTATATCTTTCCTTTATTTTTTTTTCTTTAAAGCCGCTAACATTGCCCTCATACACAGCTAAGGAAACTGCCTGACATATAGTAGGCACCTCATAAATGCTTGTTGATTGACTGGCTGGTTGACTGATAAGCATCAGTCTCTGAGTTTTCAATATATTGTCCTGGAAAGAGTATAGAAGTTGGAGCCAGGAAACCTAGATTCAAATCCCAGCCCTGGCACACACACCGCCCCCACTGCCCATCCCCACTGTGTGCCCAAGGACAAAGGGCTTACGGTACTTGAGACTCAGTTTTCTACTGCTACACAATTGAGTGTTTAACACTGAAAATCCTGCATCGTACAACTTATTTGCAGAATTTCTTTATCTGGTGACTATGGAAGTTATGAATAATTTAATTTACACATTTATCTTTGGTTTGCTACTGACATTTATGTTTCTGGGATATTTTAACATCTAGTGTTCTTTCACCATGGGAGGCCATATGATTTAATGAAAAGAACTCTAGTTAGTAACAGGACTTGGGTTTTAGACATGATCTGTGATCAAAGGCAAACCACTTAACTTCTTTCTGTCTTAGTTGCCTTATCTATGAAATGGGAATAATAGTATATACATGAAACTCATGGGGTTGTTATGAGGTTTAAGCAAGATAATGAATGTAAAGTGTTTTGTATTTATGCAGCAGTATAGCAGCGTATATGCATTTTTCTTCCTACTAAATCAGAATCAGAGAATATATCTACTAAAAACATAAAACATAAAGTTCAAACTGTAATTGTTACATCAAAAAAATACAGACATAAAACAATTGTACATGATCCCTCGAATGCCATATTTTTTTCCAGAACAGCAACCCCCCTCACAAATCCTATTCTGATTCTTGATTTTTAAAAACAGGATGATAATTACCTTTCCCTTCAGAGTCATAAAATACTTAATTTTACACCTCTCTCAAATGCATTTATCATGTAACATTGGGTATTGTCTTCACCTGTGTTTGCATAGCACTCCCTCTACCCCCACTAAACTATAAAATCCATGAGGGCAGGAATCAGTGTCTTAGCTAAACTCTGTATCTCCCTTGGTGACTCCCTTGGTGTTTAGCTAGGGGTTCTGCACACTTAGTAAATGTTTGTTGAATGAATGGTTTCAGTAGCAGTTTGTACAGATACCACTGAACACACTGTCTTCTGAATAGCAATTAGAAAATCTAATATATCACTGCTGAAATGTTTTTTAAGCAATCAGAAATACTGTCATTTTCGAATTCTACCAGGGATCACAAAATCTCTATTCACTTATTTCCCCCTTTATAGAAAGTCCCTGAACCTATGGTGCTGGCATCTGGCCCTATTCTTATCAGGTATTTAACTTGTCTGGAAACTTTTTGAGTTAAGCTTCTAGTAGGCTTCAAATTCATACTTAGTCTGCATTGAGGGAACAACCACAATTCCTGAAAATCATGCATTAAAATTTCATGTAGTACTATTTCCTTTCTGCCACTGATGATTTTAAATCTATCTTTTTGTGACAGCATAGAATATAGAATGTTCAAGTATGACGGTGGACTGATACATCTCATGCACAATTCTTCTTAGGTAAGAATAGTTCACATTTTCAGTATTTCAATCTACTTCCAGGTGTCACTAAAAACAAAACCAAACAAAAAAGCAATACCATTCCCCTCCTCCCCAACACACACACACACACACACACACACACACACACACACACACACACACCCCTCTACAAAGGTTTATTACATAAAGGGATACCAAAATATATGAGTTATTCAGAACATATCTAAGCAAAATAGATTTGTAGAAACAAACACAGATCTTTCTTTGTATTGGAATTTTGTTGTATTGAATTTTGTTCCAAAAAGTGAGCACATCACTTCAGACCAAGGAAAGTTGGTTATGTGGAGATTCTAATGAAATAGTATTGGCTGCAACAGAATTTGACCTCTGTGTATCCAAGGCAACAGTAAAGCTGACACAAATTTTCAGCGGCTTAGAAAAGGCCATGCTATATACTCCATTACAGGCAAAGCCCCTAGAGGATGCAGAGGTGTTGAAAGGGCTAAAAATTAATTAATGACCAATTAGTAGCCCCTGTGGATTCATTCTGAAGCAAAGTGATAAATACAGTTTGCTAATGTAGAAAAGGCTACCACAGACAACCAGGGAAAGTAACCATTCTTCATTTCCTGTTACTCTTATGACAACAACAAAAGCAATAACATACAATAACAGCAACAAGAACAGTCAGTGACATTTTTCAGGGCTGTTATTTACTTTTCTAGTGTATAACATCTCAGAGTGTGAAGGTTGGAAGCACCATTGGTTTTCTTAGAGATAAAGGGGTCAAACAGAAAGTGTAAATGGATCTCACAAAACCCCTTGAATTAAGAGTTATAATTATGTCAACCAGTAAAACAGTCACTCAACTAGGCATGTGAAGTGTCAATTTCATTTTATAAAATTACAATTTACAAAATTAAAGAAAAGAATGTCATATTCAGCTCCTAGTAAGGGAAAAAATATATATATATATATGAAGAATTTCCCAAAGTCTTTATTGTTTATTTTTCTGCTACTTTTCTTTTGGTCAATTCACTATTGATTAGTATTCTCACATGAAGTAAAAATAGACCTAAAGCTTTCATCTGTCTAGGTGGGCCATTTGTTAATAACTCTGGTGATATGTTTGGTACAATGACTATCTAAGAGATGGACTATGGAGAGTCATGGATTTTATCCATCTCAAGAATGACTATGAATTATTTAGATTGATGGAAAAATGTAAAATGATTTCTCAAACATTGTAGGACATGTGTTGTAACAAAAATGCTAATAATAACACCAGCTTGCAGCTTTGTAGGAATAAATTGCCATGTAGCTCTCTCTCAATTAAATATCTCAACATCTCTTTGGGGTAGACTTTATGATCCTTCTATTTAGTGAAAAACGTATCTGAGAGAGATTGCATTTTACTAAATTTAGCACAGAAAGACAATGACAAAGTTAGAATGGGGACTCTGATATCTCCATGAAGGACTGAGGACCAATTTTTCCTTTATCAAAAACATTTTTTAAATAACAAGAACTTTGTGTGTGTGTGATAAAAGTGAAAAAATCTAGGTGGTAGCAGTGGACAGAGCACAAGGCTTAAGACTCACAAAAACCCAAGTTCAAATTCATCCTCACAAAGTTATTAGCTATGAGAACCTGGGCAAGTCACTTAATCTCAATTAAAAAATGAAGAGAATAGTAGCATCTACCTCCCAGGGTTGTGTAAGAATCGAATGAGATAATATTTGTAAAGCACTTAGCACTATGCC
Organism: Gymnobelideus leadbeateri; assembly: GCA_011680675.1. Lineage (NCBI taxonomy): Eukaryota > Metazoa > Chordata > Mammalia > Diprotodontia > Petauridae > Gymnobelideus > Gymnobelideus leadbeateri. The sequence goes on from WOXC01006253.1 coordinate 820,160, forward strand.
TAGCATATAGGTGGGTTCTATATAAATGCTCCTTCCTTTCCCCTTCATCTTTTCTTTCCCCTTCCCTTTCTTGAAAAAGACAACAGCAAAGCTTGATTCCCAAACTCATCAGGATGAGGATAGAGAATATCTGCCTAGTTCATATCTATAATACTACTCATACCTTTGGCCCATGGTCTGAAAACACAGTAGAACTGGAATGAGGTTAATTAATATCCAATTAAAATGAGTGTGCTCGTCTCATTTTTTTACAAAAGACAACTGGAGTAATACCAGTAGGGATTGACATCAGTCAACTGCTATTGCTTAGGCAACCAGTGAAAATTGTGGAACAAGAATTTAGAAGGTCATTCATTCATTTATACCAGACATTTAAGTGTCAACCAACTATGTGCTAGTGCTATGCTAGGAAATATGAAGCCCCCTTTCTGTACTTGAAAGTATAAAGACATGTAAAGGTCAAATAGAGTTATTTATACTTGTACTGGCATCTGCTCCCAAGACACGATAGCATGAAGTCCACAAACAGAACCAAAGTCTAGGTATTGGTTTTTATTCTTCATCCACATAAAGTCACAGACACTGTGATACTGATTAGCTCAATGCTGATCATAAAAAAGAGTGTTGATTAATGGATCTTTAGCATAACTTCTTTTCACTTGAGATTTCAGTGTTTTTCTCTGAAGACCTATTAAACAGACAAAAAAGAGCATTGATTCCAATTGGCATATTGCATTCTGAGCTACTGAAGCCCCATGAAAGTCTGACTTTAATATCTAAATGGATATAATATAAATGGGTATGACTAAAATTGCCATGGAGAGGAAAGGGAATTCAGGTTATTAATATCATTTTCTTGCAATATCCTGTGAAACACAAATTTGAGAATCGAGAGGGACAATTGGAGATATTCTTGTTCACAACCTCATTTTAAAGATGAGGAAATTGAGTATCAAAGAGGTTGTTTAGTCTTCCTAAGGTTATAAAGCTAATTAGAAAAAGAGCATGGACTAGAACCCAAGACTCTTAAGTATCGGACCAGTGTGTGTTGGCCCTCTGTTCTGAGCATCTTTTTGTCTATTTTTTCTTGTTTTAGGTTAAAGTGAGTGGAGATGGTTATCTCTTGTAAGCTGTCAAAATTCAAGAGAGTGAATCACCAGAGTGCAGAAGCTGAAGTCCCAACCAGTATTTTGGGGGAATCATACAGTGAGGAGCAAAGTCCTAAGCTATCCTAGCAGTAACAGAGATGGGAGTCATCTATCTATGGGCCTTGTCTCATTTGAAAGTGAACTGGTAGGTCAAATGCTATGAAGAGGTATGCTATGAAGATGTGCCATGAAGAGATGTTAAGTTTGAACATACTCTTACCAGGGACTGAGGTTGTATTGGGTTGAGTGTGGTCCCAAATGTTTATCTTCTGTTCTTGCTATATATTTGCAATAAATAGTCCTTCATGAAAGCTAATTAAAGTTCATTAGTTAAATGGAAATAAGGCATTAATCACTGGTAGCTAATAATATCAAGAACAAGCTAGAACGGGGGCATCCCCCAAATGGGAACTACCCAAAAATCCCTTGGGTGTCCCTAGACCAGTAGTTCTTAACTCCTGTGTCATGAACCCCTATGGAAAGTGAATGAAACCAAGGGAGCCTTCTCAGACTGATGCTCTAAAATTCATAAAATAAAATACATATGATGACAAAGGAAAGCAAATGAACTGATAAACTATTATCAAAACGTTTTGTTTTATTTTTAGTTCACAGAACTCAGAGTAAGAACACCTGCACAAGATGAACCCTGAGGAGAAGACGTAGCAGGTCTTATTTGGGGAAAGTGAGACCAGCATCATCACTACATGAGCATTTATTACTATATGCAGCAATAAATGCTAAGGACAGAAGAAGAAAAATGTAAAGTTTTGCCTTCAATGTAGTAACATTTTTTTTTCTGGAGAGATAAAATAGGCACTGAGTTAAGTAGAAGCAGAGTGACTAGGTAACACAGTGGACAGGGCATTAGAACTAGAATCAGGAAGACTTCATTCAAATGTAGCCTCAGACATCTATTAGTTGTATGACCCTGTGCAAGTCACTTAACCTCTGTCTGCCTCAGTTCTCTCAACTGTAAAATAAAAAAAAAATAATAGCATCTATCTCCCAGGAGAGGCTAAAATAAAGTATATTTATAAAGTGCTTTGAAAACCTTAAAGCGCTATATAAAAGAAAGAGAAAGGACAAGGGGGGGGGGAGAGCACCTTGAATTACCACTGTGACAAATGGGGAATGGTTAAACAAAATGTGGTATATGAAAGTAAAAGAATGTTATTGTCCTGTAAAAAAATGATAAAAGAGATTATTCCAGAGAATCCTGGACAGTATCAACTGATGTGAAGTCAAGTGAACAGAACCAGGGGAAATGTTTTTAACAAGGTTCATAACATTGTAAAGAAAAACAACTTAGAATGACCAGAGAACTTAGGTCAATTTAATGATCAACAATGTTCCCAGAGGAAATATTTTGAAGCTAAACACTGACCTCCTGGAAGACAAGTGATAGACAGAAGGTGCAGAAAAGGACGTGTATATTTGGATACAGCCATTGAGTAGATTTGGTGGGCCCTTCCTGCTTTCCTTCCTTTTCTCCCATGGGGGCAAGGAATTGGGATTAGAAATAGTAATGCTCCCCCCAAAGGAAGCTATTGAAACATTTTGAAAAATGCACAGAGAAGAGGGAGGTTATGAGAGAAGCAAAGATAAACAGGATAGGTTTAAAAGTAACATGTAGAATTTCTTAAATATTTTTTTAAAAAGCAAGCAGAATGAAATGAGATTCACAGTTTCATACTGAATCCTTAATTTGTGTTCTCTGTATGGAAATGGTTTTCTGTTCATTTAATGTCAGATTTTTAAAAATTAAAAAAAAAGAAAATATAACTTTAAAATCTTTCTTCCAAGTAGTAGTTCATGTATATGTTAAGATTATGCAAGATTCCTGATAAAGACATAGAGATAACAAAATATTCTGATTTCTGATATTAAGTTAAGGTACAAGGCAGGGACATGTATGTTTGTCAAAGATATTCTCTACTGTCAAGGAAAGGAAGAGAGATTCTCTATAGATGGCATAGTCTTCTATATGCTATTGTTTACAGATGATATTATACTAAATATTTCCAGCCCCAGAACATGATAGAGCTTCCTCAAGGAGATCAATGATTATTCACAACAGGTCAGTGTGATAAGCCATAGAGGAAAGACCAAATGAATGAAAAACATCTCTTATCTCGACTGTGAAATGCTGCAGTTGGAAGGTCAATTCACTGATTTAGTACGTCAATACATATATCCAAGATAGAAACTGCAGATGGACAATGAACTGGGCCTAGAAGTGAATAAAAATAAGACAGCAGGCTCTATTGTAATTTGGGAAATTGCGCAGTGTGTATGATGATCCCAAGCTGCTCCCTGGCATGAAAAAAAATCATCTTTTAAACACAGTTTTTCTCTGAGTGGTGGTGTCTATTTGTAAACCTTGAATCACTCTGCTCTTCGGTAAATCAAAAATGTGGATGACCCAGAAGGCAATGGTATAACCTTCTGCAAGAGGCTGAAGAATATATCCAATGTAAACCAATGGGACATTTTTCAGGAAATATATGATCAGAAAAGAAGACGGGCCGTTCATGGAGCAAAAGGAAATGGTCACAGAAGGACAGACAGCCTCAAGCCAGACAGCCAGGAAACATAAAAGAGAACTGTAGGAGAGCCTAGGTGCATCCTATAGGGGATCTTTGCAAGAAACTGGCCAAGACCCACATAGGATGAGAAGGTACCAAAATAAATGAGGCCACTCAAGAACCTCTTAACTAACTGTAAAAACCACATAGCTCATGTGTTATGTTACCCAGCACCCATCATTTGTAAGGATTTGAGTAGCAATGAAACACATTTTGCTAAAGTGGGTTCACTGAGTTCATAAAGTATTAAGATTAAAAGTCTTACTCTCTATTTTCAACCAAGTTACCCCCACTTTACCTGGAATCTCATAGCTACTCTGAAAGTCTGCTTATTCCCTCTGCTATATCCACAATGGAGTCTTTGCTCTGATTTTTTTTTTCTAGTTTTTCTATTCCTCACTCCAGACTTTCATTCACCATATAAAAGGAATGTATGTCATGAAGGATTTACTTTCCTTCCTTTGAAAAGTCCCTAGAATCCCTACTCCTCCATGAAGGCACCCTGACTAAACTGAAGGAAAGTTATTGTTTCTTTAGTTTTCCCACCCCTTTTGTAACTGCTAGCATCCAAATGACAGATACTTAATGCTATATTTAACATCTCCCTCCCGTTTTAAAATTTAATGTGTTGTATGTGTGTGTGTGTGTATATCTGTTCAGTGAGTTTTTGTTTTGCTTATTAGAGGTTGTGTTTGTTTTTCCTAATGTAGAAGTCTGTTTAGTTTGGGATTATGAGGTTTCTAGTATCTTTTCCATTATATAAAGCATAAAGTGCATATAACTTCTAATAATTATGAGATTAATAATAAGAAAACAGAGAAGGATGAAACAATGTTACTAATTTCAACTGTGTGAGTGGTGAATTGTACTGTGACTGTACCCTTAAACTTTTGTTTAAGGATTATTTTATTTTCTGTCTATATGTTTAATTTTACTTTGAATAAGCTATTAATCTTGGGCAATCATCTGCACCCCTGTGATCTGGTGAGAAACGCTATGTGTCACTAACCAAATAAAAACAAATGAATAAATGTGGAGGGAAAGAGAGAGGATAATTTGACAATCAATAGGGTTTTCCTTTTCTTACATACTCTTTGCACTCAGGAAGGCTTTGCTAGAACTACTGATTAAAACTCGAAAGTTCAGTTCTCTCCAGAAATTTAGATATCTTGTTCTTTGTAGAGTCTCCTATCTAAAACAGCCCTCTGCAACTTCCTCGGCTGAGCCTGTAAGTGCGGTATGCAATATAATAAATTAAGCCTTTTGCTGTCAGAGCTGGAAATAGGAGAAGAGTAGAAAAATGGCTGGATCTCAAATGATTTTTTATTGGCTTCATTTACATCCTGTCTAAGGCCTTCTGAGCAGCTGAAGGTGTCTTATCTCTGGCTACCAGGGGGTATTTTACAGTCAAAGCAGTTAACATACTTTCTCTGTCTCTCCCACCATGCCCACCCCCTCTCCTGTCCCGTTTCTTCCTCTTTCTCCCCCTTCTCCCCCTTCTCTCTCTCTCTCTCTCTCTCTCTCTCTCTCTCTCTCTCTCTCTCTCTCTCTCTCTCCCTCTTTCTCTCTCTTTCTGTCTGTCTGTCTGTCTCTCTTTAACACACACACACACACACACACACATATCATAATAACCATCACCATCATCATCATCTTATCTAGTCAGGCACATCTCTTCAGGCTGAGGAGAACTCATACTTATCTGAAGCAGTATGCTTTCTTGACAGTTTCAGGCTTTTAAGAGACAAGTGAAACTTTAAGTTAGAGGAAAATCAGTTAAGCTGATCTACATTCAGTTTAGTATTGCCTCACCTTTAAGAAACACCATGTGATCTGACAAGCAGTACCCTCCCCTGAGCCCTGGCCCCCACAATGAATTAATCACTGCACCAGGGCATTATCCTGGGTTCAAAGGACAAGGATGGGGAGGTAATTATCACAGTGATTCCCAGATGATTCACCTGCATGTTCCTAAGTATGATTTATGTCAATATGACTTCGCCATGGCACAACCCTCCCCCGCTTCCTACCGCACACCCAAAATGACAAGTCAACAAGCATTTATTAAGCTCTTACTTATTTTATTTATTTATTTATTTTGTTTTTTGGAGGGCAATTGGGGTTAAGTAACTTGCCCAAGGTCATACGGCTAGGTTTTTGTTTGTGTGTGTTAAGTGTCTGAGGCCAGATCCAAACTCGGGTCCTTCTGACTCCAGGGCCAGCGCTCTACTCACTGTGCCACCTAGCCGCCCCTAAGCTCTTACTTATACAGAAGCTTTGTGTGTAACTAGAGGGGAACCAAAAACAATATCCAGGAGGTACAGCTATCAAAGAAGAGTAAAGACATTCCTCCTTGGAGTATGTGCGATAATTGAAGGCAGCCCTGGAGACTATCATGAAGTATGTAATTCAGAACACCTCTCTAATATATCTCCAATAATGTATAAGAGTATTAAATCCAGTAGGGGATTAGAAAATGCAATGAAGGGTCAGTGTATTCAGGGTCTTTCACTTGGCAAGACTGGGGGAGGGTGGGGAGGGTCAGAAGACCTGAATTTGAATTTCAATCCTAACATTTATTGCTTCTTGGACCTTAGACAAAACACTTGTTTTCACTTTGTTTCAGCTCCTCATCCTTAAAAAAGGAATCATTATAACAACACTATATTAAATAAGAACTAAAATGAAGACTAAAGGTAAATTGTTCTATAGATGTCAAATACTATCAAAAATTTTGTTACTACCCCTAGAATCTTAATCAGATCCCACTGACGCTACATTAACTAATACTTCTAAAATTTACTTAAGAGTCCATTATAGCTATGAGGGTTTGCCAATGGAATGGCAGCCATAAAACAGACAAAGCGGCAAGTGTTCTATAATATTTTGTGTCAAATGCAATGTACCATGTCCCTAAATTAGAAAAAAAAAGAAAAGGAAAAAAAGAAGAAAAAAGTTATTGCTGGGTAATACTGAAAGCTCAGATCATTCACCATTATCACATGTAAAAAAAAAAAGCAATATGTAAGCAGTTATTAGGTATCTCATCTGTGTTTTATATGCTTTTAAAAAATTCCCATTCCTCCTACCCTTCACATTCCAACACCCCATGGGCTCCTTTATATTAGCGATAACCCCATACTTTCACCTGCAGTGAAGGCTCTCTTAATTGTCCATTATCTTGGTGTGTCAGCACAAAGGAGCAGGAAAGGAATCCTCTTCCAAATGGTTTCACCTCCCTCTCCTGAGAGTGATGCCCTTGTCAAGGCATTAAAGACACGAAAACCTGCCACTTATCAGAACTGTATTTGAATTGAACCACTGTCCTTGAAAACTGTAGGCAGTAGATAGTATCAAATTGAACCACATTGGCAGCTCTAGTTCCACAGTAGCTTGAATGATCTAAGAATGCTATCCACGCTTTATTATATATGACTAATCATACAATTACAGAAGGATGACCACTTGGGTCACTTTCTAAAAATTATGTAATGGATAAAGAAGAGGTTGCTTGTTCCCCAGTGCAGAGCATGTCATTGTTGCAAATGAACATGTAATATTTTTAAGGATCATAAATTTAGACCTGTAAGGGGCCTCAGGGCCCATCAAGTCAAGCTCCCTCATTTTATGGATGAAGAAACTGAGGCTGAGAGGGTAAATGCCCTTCTTCGCATCCCAGAACCATTAAGCATCTAAGGAAACATTTGAATTTAGGTCTTCTTTTCTCTAAGCACAGAACACTTTCCCCTATACCACTTGGCTGATGGGAAAAATGGCTTTGAGCATACTTGAATACTAAGTATGTGCTCTCTGTCTCTGTCTGGCTCTCTGGCTCTCTCTCCCTTCCCCCTCTCTGTATGCAGTGTGGTGAAGAACATTTAATGACACTGTGTCTCAGCTTCTACAACTATAAAATTAGGATAGTAATCCCTCTTATCTCAAAGGAGTATACTAAATAATCAAGTGAGTTAATGTACACAAGAGCTTTGTGAACCTTAAAGCACTAGGTAAGAATAAGCTATTTATTATTATTATTATTATGACAGCAAAGATGAACTACTACTCTCTGGACTTCAAAGACAAAGTAGTCTTTATAATATTATGTGTAAAACAGGGATACTTAATACTTTCAATGCCTGTCTTGTAGACAGAAGATACTATGGTAACCATGTGTAAAGCCATGCACAAGCAGCTTTCCAGAGGACTGCTGCTGAGAACAGCTTTCGAGGTTCTGATTACATAGTATAGCGAACTCTCTATTTATTCAATAACAACTCTGAGCAAAACATTTACAGAAAATCAAGGTACAGCATTCACCATGTTATAACTTATCACAGAAAATCAAAATAAAGCATTCACCATGTCACAACTCAACAATTTATCACTAAAATGGCCACATAGTTTTCAGCAAAGTTCAATCATTTAATAACTCAATCATTCAATCATCCTTAAGGAGGCTCACCTCCTTAAGGGTCTCAAAGTACAAAAGGCAAAGTTCTCCATTCATGGGGTGCAATTAAGTTACAACATCAACAGTCACTACTCAGTACCCTCTTAAGAGGTAGTGGAAAGTACAAAAGCCATCCACCCCTAGGTCACAAGTAAATTATAATTTCATCAGTCACTACTCAGTATTCTATTTCATCAGTAACTACTCAGACAATTTCATCAGTCACTACTCAGTATCCATGGAGGGAAGTCTTTTCATCTTGACTCAGGGCAGGCTTTCAGCTTCAGTGGTTCCTCTTCCATGTTCCCAGCTCCCACCTGAATCTAACCAACTGCCACCTGAGGTCAAAGGCAGACAGCTCCCAGCTCCTTGTCCAACTCTCTATGTAGGTCCTGCTTCACACTGGGGCTCACAGTATCCAGTCCATCTCAAATCCTTCACAGTCTCTGTTCCTGGGAAGACAAGGCTTAACAAAGCCACAAGAACATTCACACACATTAACAAAGTCACAACATTTGTACAAAGTACCAGCACCACAGTCATGCTGCAGTCTTCTGCAGCTCTGGCTGGCCCTTGGAAATCCTCAGCAACTCCAGATGGCCCTCAGAAATCCTCAGCAGCTCCAGCTAGACCTGAGAAATCCTCAGCAGCTCCAGCTGGCCCTCAGAAATCCTCAGCAACTCCAGCTGGCCCTCAGAAATCCTCAACAGTTCTGGCTGGCCCTCGGAAGTCTTCAGCACCATAAGCCCCATTCTCAAAATCAGAATCACTTTATGCAGCTTCCACATGGCTTGCTTCAAGCAATTCTGTCTCAGTTCTCAATTCTCATTCCTCTTCTCAGTTCTTCTCAATTCTCAGTCTTCAGTCCAGTAGCAGCTGGCCTGCCTCCATGATGCTTACCCCAGGAAATTCTGTCTGTCCACCTTGTGTTCTTCCTTATACATGGTATAGCTCCTCCCTGTCCAGCCCCTTCCTGTTACATCAGCAATAGTGGTTCAATACCTCCTGTTTCTTTACAGAGACTAATTTGAAACTAGGTGCTAAGTACCTGTCAGCTTTCCAATACAAAGGGATCTTCAAATTTCATTACCATTATACCTTGAAAATGCGAATGACCATTATTATTAATAATAATCATTAAATAAGCAGCATGCTATAATAGATAAAGGGAGGAACATGGAGTCAGTAAGATGTGGGTTCAAAGATTAATATCTGATGACCATGGGAAGTTATTTAGTCATGTAGGGCCTCATTTCCTCATCTATAAAATAAAAAGTATGGACTACATGATTTCTAAGGTCTCATCCAGCTCTTGACCTATGATCTATGATCCTGCCTCAAATTTATATGTATATACATCTGTCTATCTCTCGATCCATCCATCTATTTATCTATCTATCTATCTACTATGCAACTACAATCATTTTACCTATCAGGACCCAAGACAAATCTTGTAGTTGATTGGTTGCAGATGACTTAGTATAAATTGAATAGAGGAGGGTGGGTAAGTTACTAAAACAGGAGTTCTTTGCATTGACAAAAATATAAGTCCAGACCAAAGAACATAATTAAATGAATGAATGAATACACCATTGAAACAACCCAAAAGATTCTAATTATTGTATACCACCAACAACAAAAATAAGATAGGATCAAAATCCAGCTTCAGATACTTACTAGCTGCATGATCATGGGCAAACCATGGAGCTTCTCATAGCCTCAGTTTTATTGTTTTTGTTGTTATTCAGGCATGTCTGACTCTGAACCCATTTGGGGTTTTCTTGGCATTTCCTTCTCCAGTTTATTTTACAGATGAGGAAACTGAGGCAAAAAGGGTTAAGGTCAGATTTGAATTCAAGAAGATAAATGTACCTGACTCCAGCCCCAGCACTCTATCTACTGTGCCACCTAGTGCCCTCATCTGTAAAACTCTGATAATAAAATTTGTACTACTTATCACACAGGGTTGTTGTGATGAAAGAATTTTGTGCAATACATAAATGTGAGCAGCTTAAAATATAATGAAAGCTTATGGAAACATCATCTTTTTATTGCTAAAAGTGCATAAGGAATCGTGGCTTTAGCAGTAATTATGAACTGGTTAAATGAATTTATGATTTTCTGAACAGCCTCTTTGCTGTTCTTTGAACAAGAAACTCCATCCCCTGACTTCAAGCATTTTCACTGGCTATCTCTCATGCTTGGAACTCTCCCCCTCGTCATCTCTATCTCTGGCTTCCTTCAACTCTCAGTTAAAATCTCATTTTTCTACAAGAAGACTTTCTGGATTCCCACATAATGTTAGTGCCTTCCCTCTGTTGATTATCTACAGTTTATACACATATACAAACACATACGTGTATATATACACGTATGTGTTTATATATGTACATGTGCATATGTATATACAAGCACACATACACATTGTGTATGTATGTGTAGTTTGTACACACTGGTTTGCATGTTTACTCTCCCATTAGACTATAGTCTACTTGAGAGTGGGTCTGGTCTTTTGCCTTCCTTTGCATCCTCAGAACTTAGCACAGTGCCTAGCTCATAATAGAGGCTGGATAAATGCTAGTTGACCAAATGACTGGTTTAGAAACAAAAGGGTAGCAAAGTAGCATCTCACAGCTGAAGGAAAAAAGCAAAAAAGCATTTCAAGGAGTTGGGACAGTTTGGGTGGCAGCCCGCCTCCCCACTCTTTAGCCATTTTTCATGCTTCTGTCTTTTTTCCATCTGAACCCACAGTGATTTAACAAGGGAAAAAAAGGAAAAGGAATTTATGTGGTGCTTTTAACAAGTAAACAAGTGTACAAATTAATTCAGAGAGCAGTAATTTTGAAAATTTTCTATGTTTAATGTGCACTGCAGTTAAACTACTTTTTCTGTACAAATTAATTTACTGCATCAGTGATCGATGTTTATGTTTAGGCAATTTTATTTCTCAGTATGGTAAAATTAGACCTAATAGTTGCAACCTGTTATGTCCAATCTGTCACTGAAATTCAAATTGCCTTTTTCCTATTATTCAAGGAGCAATTTGGAGGAATTAAAGCCATTTTAAAACAGAAGACAAACAATTCTCTGTAAGGACTCAACAGTGTGTGTCATCAACCACATCTATACACCCGTGATCTTTTCTAAGCAGGTTCTTTACCATGTTTTCCTGAGATTTTAAATATTTCACATCTGCTAAGCTACATACACAGAAATTTTACAAGGAGAATGGAAAACCTCAGCCTCAAAGAGAACTCGTTAAGGATTCAGTGCAAGCAATCAAGTCTATGAGATGCTTTTGAGTATGAGCGTGCCTTGCCTTACCTTTGAATATATTCTTTATTCCTTCTTGGTCAAGTAAAGAAAATGCTTATTGCTTTTCTGTATTTTTCATTCACTTGTGTGAATGATTAAATTATTTTGGGTAACTGTTGGTAATTTTTAATACTTAATAATATTTAGCAACTGCTTAATTATTATCACAACTAATTACTGACAGGAATTTTTAATACTGGTGGTTTACTACTACATAACAATAACAGTAATGGAACAGACAGTGGAATAATGGAATAGACAAATTGCTGGAATTCTTAATAACAGTGGTTCACTATGATGGAGCAGAGTCCTTCATGACTCTAATGTCAGGGAAGGACTAAAAATCATCCTTGACCATGCTAGTTAAGCTTTGAGGCCGTGGCTCATTTTCCTATTTGTTTAGGACATGGTACTAATTAAGGCCAAAGTTATACATTTAATCCCTTTGTAATCAATCTAGTTTTCTTTGTGACATTTTAAGGACAGAGATTATTGCTCAGACTCTGAACAGCTTGAAAGTGGCTGCCATTCATATAATAAGTAAGATAGTCTAGATGAAGCAGTGCAAATTCACAAAAATTGTTGGGGGAAAATAATTCCAAGCAAAAAGTTTCAAATCAAGAGATGACTCATATTATTATAACTCACATTTACATAAGATTTTAAGATTTGTAAAATGCTTTTCTCATAATAGCCCAGTGAAGTAGACAGAATACCATTTCTATTTCTGGTTTGTCTTTTTCTAAAACATAGAACTGAGGATCATCAAGGTTAAGTGACTTTCCTATGATATTGCAATCGAAGGTCAAGACTTGAATGCCTCTCTCAATCAGGATAAGCAGACTTTCTGCTATATCATACTCCCTCATACTTCTATTCAGAGATAGAAGGAAGCCTTATTAAATATACACATTATGTCCCAGGGCACCTGATTTGTTTTGAAGAATGGTCAAATCTGTGCAATATATTTTATACATCTGGTTTTATTCAAAAATTAATATACAAATTATGCAGGGTCACTCATTACAAAAAGCTGCTAAAAAAAATCACTGTACTGAAAACACCCCATGGGGGGAAGGGGATGCAATGCAAAACTTGAGTTGTCTTTTTCTAACCTCACCCTTACTGCCACTTCCAATTCACTTCCCCAACTATTTTGGAAGACCTATTCATAGACATTTGAAATTTTGTTGTTTGCATAATCTTACATTTAGAGAAATAGTTTTCTATACAATTGTCTCCCAACAATGAGTTGAAAAGTGAAAAAATCAAGGCAAACAGCTCTGGATTAACCTACAGAGTGGGAGAATTTCCAACTGGTCTAACTGCATTACATTGACCAAAGTGACCAAGTCAGGTTGCTGATTTTCCTACATGTAGGGTCACTCTAAGCCTACCTGATGTCCACCAATTTTAAATGTCTTCCTGCTTTTCTCCAACAATGGGGTGGGGGTTGTGGGATTCATTCCAAAATATGGAAGTCTCTCCTCCACCACCAACTCCTTTATATACAGTTTCCTTTAAGAACATTGGGAATTTGTTCTAGGTTGTAGATATTCAAGTATCACCTTTCAGAGAAGGTTACCATCTTTCATCAAGGGTGCAACTTCAGAAGGGACTCATGGAGTAGAAAGGAAAGAAGGGAACACTTTCTTAACAAGTCAGATCAACCAAATAAACGTTAGTGATCAATGGTTTGGCAGATGTTATAGTGGGACCACTCTCTCTTCTGATAATTTTCTCTGAGGGTAGGAAAGGATGGGTAAAATTAAGA